>JACRUU010000003.1:18899640-18912140 GCA_030449085.1 Kryptopterus vitreolus
TCACTATTACACACCATTCACCACTTCTACTCACTATTACACACCATTCACCACCAAAACTCACTATTACACACCATTCACCACCAAAACTCACTACACACTACTTACACACCATTCACCACCAAAACTCACTATTACACACCATTCACCACCAAAACTCACTATTACACACCATTCACCACTACTACTCACTATTACACACCATTCACCACTACTACTCACTATTACACACCATTCACTACCAAAACTCACTATTACACACCATTCACCACTACTACTCACTATTACACACCATTCACCACCAAAACTCACTATTACACACCATTCACCACCAAAACTCACTACACACCATTCACCACCAAAACTCACTATTACACACCATTCACCACCAAAACTCACTGTTACACACCATTCACCACCAAAACTCACTATTACACACCATTCACCACCAAAACTACTACTACACTATTACACACCATTCACCACCAACCATACTCACTATTACACGATACCATTCTCACTAAAACTCACTTGCACACCATTCACCACTACTACTCACTATTACACACCATTCACCACTACTACTCACTATTACATACCATTCTCACTAAAACTCACTATTACACACCATTCACCACTACTACTCACTATTACATACCATTCTCACTAAAACTCACTTGCACACCATTCACCACTACTACTCACTATTACACACCATACCATTCACTATTACATACCATTCTCCCTAAAACTCACTATTACACACCATTCACCACTACTACTCACTATTACATACCATTCACCGCTATTACTCAATATTACACACCATTCACCACTACTACTCACTATTACACACCATTCACCACCAAAACTCACTATTACACACCATTCACCACTACTACTCACTATTACACACCATTCACCACTACTACTTACTATTACATAAAATTCTCACTAAAACTCACTATTACACATCATTCACCACTACTGCTCACTATTACATACCATTCTCCCTAAAACTCACTATTACACACCATTCTCACTAATACTCACTATTGCATACCATTCTCACTAAAACTCACTATTACACAACATTCTCACTAATACTCACTATCACACAACATTCATCACTAAAACTCACTATTATGTACCATTCTCACCTTTATTCACTATTACACACCATTCATCACTAAAACTCACTATTGCACACCAGTCTCACTAATACGATTACCCACCATTATCACTAATACGCACTATTACACACCATTCTCACTAATACGCACTATTACACACCGTTATCACTAAAACTCACTATTACACACCATTCTTACCTTTATTCACTATTTAACACTAAAAATCACTTTTTTCACTTATCACTGTTATTATTAGTTGAATAATTGGATTAGAGATACTCGTTCTTGTTTAAAGATAAGCATATTTATCTTTATATGTATTCTACATGTATTTATTATAATTTACTCTGTGTCTCGTCTCAGTCGGGATCCAACAGTGACACAGAAATTGTGAAACTCAGTGAACTGGAGCAGAGACTGTCTACACAAACTGCAGAAACACAACGACTACAGGTCTGTCTCACACACACACACACACACACACACACACACACACACACACACACACACACAATGACTACAGGTCTGTCACACACACACACAACGAATACACGTCTGTCTATCACACACACACATACACACACAAACATACACACTTTCTTCCTCTCTTTTGTTTGTTTTCTCATATACTGTTTACTGTTTAATTTCAAGTATAAACATTGCTGTGTGTGTGTGTGTGTGTGTGATTCAGGAGGAGGTCCGGTCTCACTCGGAGAGCAGGGTACAGTTGGAGAAGGAGTTAGCGGAGGCCAACAGTACAGCGGCGATCTTGCAGGCGGAGAAATGTAAACTGCAGCAGGAAGTGAGCGAGTCGAAGAAGGAGCAGGACGACCTCCTAATGCTCCTCGCAGACCAGGACCAGAAAATCCTCTGCCTCAAAAACAAACTCAAAGACCTCGGAGAGACGGTGCACACATCTCATCTCTCTCTCTCCTGACTCTCATCTCTCTCTCTCCTGACTCTCATCTCTCTTCTGCCTATAATCTCTCTCGCCTCTTATCTCTCTCTCTCCTGCCTCTAACCTCTGTCCTTCATCTAACCTCTCTCTAACTTCTTTCTTGCCTCTTAACTCTGTCCTGCCTCTCTCTCTCCTGTCCCTGTCCTTGTCATAGTGAAGTGATGCTTGTGTCTCCACAGGTTGACGATGAGGACGATCTGGACGTGAGGGACCAGTCTGATGAAGAAGACGACGATGATGATGATGATGAAGAAGAAGATGAATAGAGAGAGAGAGAGAGAGACTGAGTAAAGTTCAGGGGAATAAAGGAGCTTTTAATGGCGACACTAATGAGACGAGTTTCTGACTCGGAATCCTCTGTTTATTTTGATCTTTTATTTGTTGTTAGCGTCGTCGCTTTGTTTCTCCTCAGAATGTCCTTTAAATGCTTTATTAAAAAAAGCTAATGTGGCTAACAGTGAGTGGAATCGAATAGCTAATGATTAGCATGCTATGCTAGCTGCTGAGTATTTCTTTTATTTTTTTAATTCCTTCAGATAAACGTTGTTAGTGAGAAATAATTCCACCAATCAGGAAAATGCTGCTATCTGCCTGTTCCTCATTCACTCGTTAGCAACGTTAGCATTTTCACATCGATTCCATATAAATGTGATGAAGGCGATGAAACGTCGCTCGTGTAAATTGGCATAAACTCATTTGCATATTCACCTTCGTTGGTTGCTAGCAACGTCACCGCTCTGCGCTAAACGCTAACTTTTAAATCCACATCCGGTTAAATGATGCTAATGTTGCTAAGGGTGAAGGCGGCGGAGGTCGGAGGTCATCGTCGTGGCTGCGAGCGTACAGCGGGATTCGCTGTGTGATTGCGTCATCGCGCTGTAGGATGCGTACAGGACGTGTGAATAAACGACACACTTCTGTTTAAATGCTAATGTTGCTAACAATAAACAGAAGTGTTTTCACTCGCTGATCAGCGTCGACATGTTTAACTTTGATTTGTTTGTGAAATTTGGCGCAAATAAAACTCCAAAATATCCACCAAGTTTTAATTAAAGGCTAAAAAGATCCAAGAAGAAGAATCTCGTTTATTTATCACATAAACATTTACAGAACAGTGAAATCCTTTCATCTTGCCCAGCTTGTTTGGACGTTGGGGTCAGAGTTCAGCCGTGATACAGCGCCCCCTGGAGCACACAGGGTTAAGGGCCTTGCTCAAGGGCCCGAATATGGCGATACCGGGGCTCCAAACTTCCCATCAGTAACCCAAAGCCCTGGACCACCGAGCGACACCCCAATGACGCGCTAATGAAGCACTCTGGATGAATGGAGCTCTTATTAAGCGCTTATGATGCTGTAAAGAAGTCACATGATTCTCTGACAGAGTTTCTCTTCTACTGAAGCTCCAAACGTTACCTGAACTCGGACCTGAACCCGAACTCGGACCTGGACCTGAACCCGAACTCGGACCTGAACCTGAACCCGAACTCGGACCTGGACCTGAACCCGAACCTCTGCTGTGATACGTCTCTGAAAATCTTCTGCTGTTCTGTCATCCACTGTCTACTGATACTGTCTTATTGTGTGTGTGCACGTGTGTGTGTGTGTGTGTGTGTGTGTGTGTGAGTGAGTAAGATTATGGGAAGACGATCACAGTGTGTGTGGTGGTGATGTGAAGATGTGATTATGGGAAGACGATCACAGTGTGTGGTGATGATGTGAAGATGTGATTATGGGAAGACGATCACAGTGTGTGGTGGTGATGATGTGAAGATGTGATTATGGGAAGACGATCACAGTGTGTGTGGTGGTGATGATGTGAAGATGTGATTATGGGAAGACGATCACAGGTGTGTGGTGGTGAAGATGTGATTATGGGAAGACGATCACAGTGTGTGGTGATGATGTGAAGATGTGATTGTGGGAAGACGATGGGTGGTGGTGAAGAAGATGTGATTATGGGAAGACGATCACAGTGTGTGGTGGTGATGATGTGAAGATGTGATTATGTGAAGATGTGATTATGGGAAGACGATCACAGTGTGTGGTGATGATGTGAAGATGTGATTATGGGAAGACGATCACAGTGTGTGTGGTGGTGATGATGTGAAGATGTGATTATGGGAAGACGATCACAGTGTGTGTGATGTGGAAGATGAATGAAGACGATCACAGTGTGTGTGGTGGTGATGTGTGAAGATGTGATTATGGGAAGACGATCACAGTGTGTGTGGTGGTGATGATGTGAAGATGTGATTGTGTGGTGATGATGTGAAGATGTGATTATGGGAAGACGATCACAGTGTGTGGTGATGATGTGAAGATGTGATTATGGGAAGACGATCACAGTGTGTGTGGTGGTGATGATGTGAAGAAGACGATGTGTGTGGTGATGATGTGAAGATGTGATTATGTGAAGACGATTGTGGGAAGATGTGATTATGGGAAGACGATCACAGTGTGTGGTGGTGATGATGTGAAGATGTGATTATGGGAAGACGATCACAGTGTGCTGGAGCAAAGTTCTCACTAATCCACTCAAATCTCTCGTCCTCCACATAACGCGCTTTAATACGATAATAATGTTCCTGCCACGTGACCTTCTGTCTGAGAAACTCCACCGACCAATCAGATCTCAAAACACACAGTTAGAATTAAAGTTCATTCTGTATTTTATATCCCGAGTGAATCTCAAAATTTAAACAGATTTTATTTTCCGTTTCTCTTTAGTTTTATTTGGAATTTCTCGGACTGATGAAAGATGTTCGTTATTATTTGCGCATTTGTGTCCACCAGAGGGCGACATTTCCCTACAAATACAAATACACTATTATCCACTTCTTACACTGTTTTATTCATTCATTTTCTAGCGCTTTATCCGATCTTCTCTCGGGTCACGGGGAGTCTGTGTCTATCTCAGGCGTCTATGGGCATTAAGGCAGGATACACCCTGGATGGAATGCCAACCAACACACATCACACACACACACACACACACACATTCATACACTAGGGACAATTTTCCAAGGTGCCAATCAACCTACCGTGCATGTTTTTGGACCGGGGGAGGAAACCGGAGAACCCGGAGAAAAAACCCCCTGAGACACGGGGAGGGAGAACATGCACAAACTCCACACACACATGGCCCGAGACGGGACTCGAACCCGGACCCTGGTGTGAGGCGAACGTGCTAACCACTACGCCACCGTGCCCCACTACACTGTTTTATTCTAGTACAAATGTGTGTGTGTGTGTGTGTGTGTGTGTGTGTGTTCATACATTTAAAGAAGTAATGCACTGAGACTTAATGCAGGGTTTCTGTGCGTGTATTCTGTTGTTTATGTGTAAATAAAGATTTCTGAAAAAATTGTTACTTTCAATATTTCAGTATTAAAACAGCAGAGGAGTGACAAGAATTTATGTAAATTTACATGACGAATAATACTGTACTGAACACAGTACTCTATTATAATTGTGTGTGTGTGTGTGTGTGTGGTGTGTGTGTGTGGTGGTTTGTGTGTGTGTGACGTCAGTGTGTCTGTATTATGAAGAAGCGCATTGTCCTGATGATAAAGCGCAATTTTGTTGATTTGTGTCACTAAACCACGCCCACAACAGCTCAGTCCTGTGTCACTAAACCACGCCCACAACAGCTCAGTCCTGTGTCACTAAACCACGCCCACAACAGCTCAGTCCTGTGTCACTAAACCACGCCCACAACAGCTCAGTCCTGTGTGGAGTTTCTCCAAACCGGCTCTGATGCTCCTCAGAGGTGGAGGAGGTGGAGATGTAGTGATGGTTTAGAGACAGTAGGGGGCGTTGTGTTGTGTAAAAGACAGGAGGAGGTGGAGATGTAGTGATGGTTTAGAGACAGTAGGTGGGCGTTGTGTAAAGACAGGAGGTGGAGGTGGAGATGTTGTTGTTATGGTTTAGAGACAGTAGGGGCGTTGTGTAAAAAGGAGGAGGAGGTGGAGATGTTGTTATGGTTTAGAGACAGTAGGGGGCGTTGTGTAAGAGACAGGATGAGGTGGAGATGTAGTGATGGTTTAGAGACAGTAGGGGGCGTTGTGTAAAAGACAGGAGGAGGTGGAGATGTAGTGATGGTTTAGAGACAGTAGGGGGCGTTGTGTAAAAGACAGGAGGAGGTGGAGGTGGTGTATGGGTTTAGAGACAGTAGGGGCGTGTGTAAAAGCGAGGTGAGATGTAGGATGATGTTGAGGCAGTAGGTGGCGTTGTGTATACATGAGGAGGTGGAGATGTGGAGTGTTAGAGAGGGACAGTAGGAGGGCGAGGGTTGTTGCTGTTAGAGGAGACAGGTGGAGATTAGTGATGGTTTAGTCCGTTTCAGATAAGTATCCTATCTTTTTCTACCTCATCTTTCGGGGCGTTTCGTGTGGGTAAAAGGACGGAGGTGGAGGTGGCCTGGAGATTTAGTGTAGTTGATCGGTGCTAGAGACAGTAGGGGCGTGTGGTCGTAGACTGCAGAGGAGGAGGCGCTATGTGAGATGTACATCTGTGCGTGTTTAGAGACAGTAGGGGGCGTTGTGTAAAAGACAGGAGGAGGTGGAGATGTAGTGATGGTTTAGAGACAGTAGGGGGCGTTGTGTAAAAGACAGGAGGAGGTGGAGATGGGGAATAGATGAGGATGTAGAGGATTAGAGTTTATTAGAGGGACGTGTAGGATGGAGACGAGGTGATGGAGGAGAGATGGAGATGGTTTGGGGACAGGGAGAAGAATGCTGAGGGTGGAGGAGGTGGAGTGAGGTAGTGAAAGTGGGGGGCCTGGTAAAAAAGACGGTGGTAGTGGTTATACCTTGTTTATGTGTGGTTGTGGGAAGACAGGGTTTCTTGGTAGAGACAGTAGGGGGGAGGAGGAGGAAGAGTGACGGTTTAGAGACAGTGGGGGCGCTGTAAAAGACAGGTGGAGGTGGAGGTGGAGGAGGTTTATGGATGTGGTTGAGGGAAGACATGCATGTATTTGGGGTGAAAGAGACGGATGTAGAGGAACAGGGTGGAGGAGGAGGAAGAGGATCCGCTGTAGCGCCCCCTACGGGGAGCAGGTGGAAGAGGAAGAAGCGTCGATCTAAATCTTACATTCACAGCATTTAACAGACGCCATTAACCAGAGCGACTTACAGCAGAGAGTTAAGGGCCTTTCTCAAGGGCCCGTTAATGGCAGCTTGGTGGTGGTCAATGCCGTACTCACTGCGCTCCACAACTCCCAAATCTTGTTTCTCAAGCTTGTGTGTATTAAAATGAAATTACACTCGTATTATAAAGTCCCTATTTTATATTATATTTTATATTTATATTTCTTTTCTCTTTAATAGTCTTGTTTTATGGTCTGTGCATTTGCACAAACGTTTCACTGCACTGTGTATAACTGTGTATGTGACTAATAACATGAGAATTATAATGATTAGTTTATAAACACTGACAGGATTATTTCATTTTATCATTGTTTTCTATAAATAATCTCAGAAGTGAAACAATAAAATCACATTTTTGTGGTAAAGATTTTATTTGCTAAAATATTCTATAATCCAATAAACGGACAAAGAGGCTAAAATCTAACCAATCACATGGCGTTAAAATCTAACCAATCACATGGCGTTGAAATCTAACCAATCACATGGCGTTAAAATATAACCAATCACATGGCGTTAAAATCTAACCAATCACATGGCGTTAAAATATAACCAATCACATGGCGTTAAAATCTAACCAATCACAGCGCACTATAGTTATAACGCTATAGTTCTTGCTGCACGCGCTAAAGGGAAGTGTTATGGAAGGCCCAAAGGGTCGTGTGTGTGAACGGAAAATCCGGAGTGTAAAAAAATCCTGCAAAAACCCGATTTCAGGTTTTGAATGTGAATGAAATGTTCTGTGATTTAATTACAATCATTATATTTAATTTAATATTAATGATATATAATTTTGGTGTTTATAAAACCAGTATAATTTATGAAATACTTTTTGTCAGGAAATACGCGCATCTGACCCTTTTAAGATTCCACAGCCGGTCAGCGTTGAGGTATCCACGTGCGCCCTGGAAGCCGACCAATCACAGGGCGGAACAGGTTCTCGGAGCTGACCAATCACAGGGCGGGAATATTTCTCTCAGGCGCTTCTGGGAATGGCCGATCTTCAGCGGGTAAGACGTGTGCGGGGGGCGGGGCGACGTGGGGCGGGGAGACGCAGTGGGCGTGGTTTGGAGGAAATCCGAAGCAAGGCGTGTGTGTGTGTGTGTGTGTGTGTGTGTGTGTGTGTGTGTGTGTGTGTGTGTGTGTGTGTGTGTGTGTGTGTGTGTGTGTGTGTGTGTGTGTGTGTGTGTGTGTGTGTGGTGTAGTGTATAGCCGGGTTGTGTAGACACACACTTCGCGCGCTCAGGGTTCCTCCGCCTCTGTCTGCATCTTTCATCATCAACACCGGATTTTATTTCTTTTATTTATTTATTATCCTAACTGCAACACACACACACACACACACACACACACACCACCACTCTCACACACACACACACACACACACACACACACACTCCGTGGCTGTTTAATGAGAGGTAGAGGACACACACACTGCTGCGTGTGAGAGAAACACTGAGAGATCCCACAAGATCCTGATCTTCTCACCTGAACTTCCTGCGTCCCATAAAGGTAAGGAGGATCCTCATCCAGCGTCACACAGGAGACCAGAACACACAGACAAGTGTGAGGAGAGACACACAGACAGGTGTGAGGAGAGACAGACAGACAGACAGGTGTGAGGAGAGACAGACAGACAGGTGTGAGGAGAGACAGACAGACAGACAGGTGTGAGGAGAGACACACAGACAGGTGTGAGGAGAGACAGACAGACAGGTGTGAGGAGAGACAGACAGACAGGTGTGAGGAGAGACAGACAGACAGGTGTGAGGAGAGACAGACAGACAGGTGTGACAGGTGTGAGGAGAGACAGACACAGACAGGTGTGAGGAGAGACACACAGACAGGTGTGAGGAGAGACACACAGACAGGTGTGAGGAGAGACAGACAGACAGACAGGTGTGAGGAGAGACAGACAGACAGACAGGTGTGAGGAGAGACAGACAGACAGGTGAGAGAGACAGGTGAGACAGACAGACAGGTGAGGAGAGACACACAGACAGGTGTGAAAGTGAGGAGAGACTTTTAAATCTGATACAATTATTATACTGTGTGTATTTATTGTTATTGTGTTGTTGTTAATCATCAAACACACACACACACACACACACACACACACACACACACACACACACACACACAGTCTCAGTGTAGTTGTTGCCGTGGTTACGGGGGGATGGGTGTTGGAGGGGGAGGAGTTTTGTTAGCGTTACATGTGGTGGTGGTGTTAAGCTCCGCCCCTCAGGTGTAGACGTGTGTAGTGAAATGGAATTGAGGTTCTGATTGGTTGTAATGAGACGTTTATCAGGATTAATGATTCTCCTGCTTTCATTCTGACACGAAGCTCAGAAACGAGTGTGGATGGGAATGATAAAGTTCTCTCAGTGTTTATTGGAACGTTCCTCACTGATGTCATTCCCACATTTGGGAACGTTACTGCACACACTGGATCTTTTGATGTGGAATCTGATTGTGATTTACGGATCCTCTGACGCTGTGAGGTTTTATCTCCTGTCTTGTTCTGGAGGACGTTTTTAATGATCTGACAGGAGTTCCACACCATGCTTTCAGGAGACGCTTTAATGAACCTTGGGAAGAAACACGCTGAAGAACGTTACATGAATGTTACATTAACACTTCATGCATTAGAAATGAGGATCAGTTCTTCAGGTCTGATGTTCTGCTGAGATCGGACCTGCCTTCTGATCTGACTGCTCAAAACTCTGATCATGTGTTAGGATTATAAGGAACTATAAGCAGTTACAGTCATGTGAAAAAATTAGGACACCCTTTGAAAGCATGTGGTTTTTTGTAACATTTTTAATAAATGGTTATTTAATCTCAGTTTCAACAATACAGAGAGATTAAAGTAATCAAACTAAACAATGAAAACTGAAGAAAAGTCTTTTCAAGATCTTCTGTAAATGTCATTCTACAAAAATGCCTATTCTAACTGAGGAAAAAGATAGGACACCCTTGCCCCTAATAGCGAGTGTTACCTCCTTTGGCTGAAATAACTGCAGTGAGACGGTTCTTGTAGCCATCTACCAGTCTCCGACATCGGTCTGAGGAAATTTGACCCCACTCCTCAATGCAGAACTTTTTCAGCTGTGAGATGTTTGAGGGGTTTCTTGCACGTACAGCCCTTTTCAAGTCACCCCACAGCATCTCAATGGGATTCAAATCTGGACTTTGACTTGGCCATTCCAGGACTCTCCATTTCTTCTTTTTCAGCCAATCTTTGGTTGATTTACTAGTATGTTTTGGGTCATTGTCATGTTGCATGGTCCAGTTCCGCTTCAGCTTTCATTTTCTAACTGATGGTCTCACATGTTCTTCAAGCACCTTCTGATACACAGTAGAATTCATGGTGGATTCTATGATGGTGAGCTGACCAGGTCCTGCTGCAGCAAAGCAGCCCCAAACCATGACACTTCCACCTCCATGCTTCACAGTTGGTATGAGGTTCTTTTCTTGGAATGCTGTGTTTGGTTTACGCCAAACATGTCCTCTGCTGTTGTGTCCAAATAATTCAATTTTGGACTCATCTGTCCAAAGAACATTATTCCAGAAGTCCTGGTCTTTGTCAACTTTATCTCTGGCAAATGTCAGTCTGGCCTTGATGTTTCTCTTGGAAAGCAAAGGTTTCCTCCTTGCACACCTCCCATGCAAGTTAAAGTTGTACAGTCTCTTTCTGATTGTAGAGGCATGTACTTCTACATCAACAGTAGCCAGAGCCTGCTGTAGTTCTCGAGATGACACTTTAGGGTTTTTGGAGACCTCTTTTAGCATCTTGCGGTCTGCTCTTGGGGTGAACTTGCTGGGGCGACCAGTCCTGGGCATGTTGGCAGCTTGTTTTGAAAGCCCTCCACTTGTAGACTATCTTCCGGACAGTGGAATGGCTGATTTCAAAATCTTTTGAGATCTTTTTAAATCCCTTCCCAGACTCATAGGCTGCTACAATCTTTTTTCTGAAGTCCTCTGACAGCTCTTTTGCTCTCACCATGGTGCTCACTCTCACTTCAACAGTCAGGAGCACACCAAACTAAATGTCTGAGGTTTAAATAGGGCAAGCCTCATTCAACATGCAGAGTAACGATCTACTAGTTATGTGTACCTGGTGTGATATACCTGTGTGAGATCTGAGCCAATTTAAGAGGGAATACATGTGAGGGTGTCCTATCTTTTTCCTCAGTTAGAATAGGCATTTTTGTAGAATGACATTTACAGAAGATCTTGAAAAGACTTTTCTTCAGTTTTCATTGTTTAGTTTGATTACTTTTAATCTCTCTGTATTGTTGAAACTGGAGATGAAATAACCATTTATTAAAAAATGTTACAAAAAACCACATGCTTTCAAAAGGGTGTCCTAATTTTTTCACATGTTTATAAAACCTTATCAATAATATAATCAATAACCTAATCAATAGTGTCACGTCTAGGGTCATCTGACCATCTAATCTAATGTACTTATACATCCAAATCTAATTATACATCCAATCAAATCCGCTCTATACATCTAATATATACATCAAATCTAATATATACATTATACATCTAATCTATACATCAAATCTATACATCAAATCTAATATATACATTATACATCTAATCTATACATCAAATCTATACATCAAATCTAATATATACATTATACATCTAATCTATACATCTAATCTATACATCAAATCTATACATCAAATCTATATGTCTAATCTATACATCTAATCTATACATCAAATCTAAAATATACATCTAATCTATACATTCATTCATTCATCTTCTAGCGCTTTATCCGATCTTCCCTCGGGTCACGGGGAGTCTGTGTCTATCTCAGGCGTCTATGGGCATCACACACACACACACACACGCACACACACACACACACAATACACCCACACACACACACACACACACACACACACACACACACACACACACACACACACACACACACACACACACACACATTCATACACTAGGGACAATTTTCCAAGGTGCCAATCAACCTACCGTGCATGTTTTTGGACCGGGGGAGGAAGGGACCGGAGAACCCGGAGAAAAACCCCCCTGAGACACGGGGAGAACATGCACAAACTCCACACACACATGACCGAGACGGGAATCGAACCCGGACCCTGGTGGTGTGAGGAGAACGTGCTAAACACTAAACCACCGTGCACCTTTCTAATCTATACATTATACGTGTAATCTATACATCAAATCTAATCAAATCAGTACACCTGAACCTATAAATCCAATCTA
>JACRUU010000003.1:18917140-18922140 GCA_030449085.1 Kryptopterus vitreolus
TGCATTCTTGCTGTGTTTTCTGCTGGTGCGCTTCTTGTGTTCCTGCTGGTGCTGCCTGCGCTTGTTTTTTTTTGTGCTCGCTCTTGTGTTTTATCTGTAGTCCTGCTTGTCTTTTCTGCTGGTGCTTCTTTGTGTTTCATATGCTGGTGCCTGCTCTGTTTTTCTGATGCTGTCTTGTGTACTCGCGTGCTGCCTTCTTGTGTTTTCTGCCTGGTGCTGCTTGGTGTTCCTGCTGCGTTGCTGCCTGCTTGGTGTTTCTGGTGCCTGCTAGCTTGTGTTTCTGGTGCTGCTGCCTTCGTTTTCGTGGTGCTGCTGCTTTGTGTTTTGCTGGTGCTGCTGTGTCTCTGGTGCTTCTGCTTGGTGTCTCTTGTGATGCTGCTTCGTGTTTCTGCGGACTCGCCGCTGCCTTGTGTTTCTGGTGCTGCTGCCTTCGTGTTTTCTGCTGTGCTGCTTGTGATTCATGTCTGCTGCTTCTGTGTTCTGTGCTGACTCCTGCTTGTGTTTCTGGTGCTAGCTTTGTGTTTATGCTGGTCTATTGGTGTATCCGCTGCATGCCTTGTTTTCTGCTGTACTGCCGACTTGTGTTTCTGAGGTCCTCCAACATTGTGTTTCCTGGTGATGCTTGTGGGATCTCTGACTGGTGATGACTTGTGTTAATGATGATAATCAATGCTTGTGCTATTCTGGTGATGATGCAGTGTGTCTCTGCTGGTGCATGACTTGTGTTTCCTGCGCATTACTAATGGATGCTTGGGTTCTCTGGTGCTAGAATGACTTGTGTTACCCCACCCCACACCCACTCTGATGGTGCGGTTGTGTTCATGCATGGTCCTGCTGCTTGTGTTCTGGTGCTGCCGCTTGTGTCTCTCTTCTGACTCATGCGTTGGTTTCTGCTGGTGCTGCTGCTTGTTTTTCATGGTGCTGCTGACTATGTGTATTTTCCTGCTGGTGCTGATGATTGTGTTTCTGCTGGTGCTGCTTGTGTTTTCCTTATGGTGCTGCTTTGTGTTCTCTGGGTGCTTGGTGTTTTGCTGTTGCTGCTTGTGTCTCTGGTGCCGCTGTGCTGTTTACTCTCTGGTGCCTGTGCTTGTGTTTTCTGCTGGTGCTGCTTGTGTTTCTTCCGGGGCATGCCTAGCTTGGTTCTGACTGGTGCTGCCTGCTTGTGTGTTTCATGCTGGTGCGGCTGCTTGTGTTTCTGGCTGGGTGTGCCTGCTTAGTGTTTCTGCTGGTAATTCTTGTGTGTTTCTGCTGGAATCCCTGCTTGTGTTTCTGCTGGTCGCTGCTGCTTGTGTTTCTCTGATGCTGCTGCTGTTTTTTGCTGGTGCTGCGGGTGTTTCTGCTGGGTGCTGCCTGTGTTTCTGATGGTCCTGCTTGTGTTTTCGCCTGGTCCGGCCTTGTGTTTGCTGGTGCTGATGCTTGTGTTTCTGACTGGTGTGATGATTGCTGTTTTGCTGTCATGCTGTGTTTCCTGTCTCTGGTCATGCCATTGTGTTTCTGCTGGTGCTGCTTTGGTGTCTCTGGTGATGCTCTTGGCTTTCGCTGGAAATGCTTGTGTTTCTACTGACTGTGCTGCTTGTGTTTATGTGATGCTCTTGTGTTTATGATGGATGACTGAGGTGTTTCTGCTGATGCATTGTGTTTAATGCTGGTGCTAGCTTTGTGTTTCAATGCTGGTGCTGCTTGTGTTTCTGTTGCTGCTGCTTGTGTTTCTGATGTCCTGCTTGTGTTTCTGACTGCTGCTGATTGTGTTTCATGCTGGTGATTGTGTTTCATGCTGCCTGCTGCTGCACTTGTGGTTTCTGCTGGGTGCTGCTCGCTTGTGTTCTGTTGCTGCTGCTATGTGATTTCATGATGTCCTCGCTTGTGTTTCTGCTTGGTGCTGCTGTTGTGTTCCTGATGTTTATTGTTGTTCATGCTGGTAATGATTGTGTTTTTCTCTGACTGGTGCTGCTGACTTGTGTCTCACGCTGCTGATCGCCTTGTGTTTCATGATGGTGCACTTTGTGTTATGCTGTGCTGATTGTGTTTATGTATGCTGTGACTTGTTTTTCTGCTGGTGACTGCTTGTGTTTCTGATGGTGTTCTTGTGTTTTCGGTTTGACTGCTGCTTGTGTATACGATGATGATGATTGTGTTTATGATGGTGATTGTGTTTATGATGGTGATGATGATTGTGTTTATGATGGTGATTGTGTTTATGATGGTGATGATGATTGTGTTTATGATGATGATGATTGTGTTTATGATGGTGATGATTGTGTTTATGATGGTGATGGTTGTGTTTATGTTGATGATGATTGTGTATACGATGATGATGATTGTGTTTATGATGGTAATAAAGATTGTGTTTGGTGATGATGTGTATGATGGTGATGATGTGTTTATGATGATTGATGTGTTTATGATGATGTGATTGTGTTTATGATGGTGATGATGATTGTGTTTATGACGGTGATGATTGTGTTTATTGTGTATACGATGATGATGATTGTGTAGTGTAAGTGGTCTGTATGGTGTATAGTGCTGGAGGTTGTGTGTTTAATAACTGAATGCAGATGGTCGACAGAAATGGTCTATTGTTCAGGTGTGTGTGTGAGTGTGTGTGAGTGTGTGTGAGTGAGTGTGTGTGAGTGTGTGTGTGTGTGTGTGTGTGTGTGTGTGTGTGTGTGTATGTGAGTGGAATGTGCTCTATTGAAGGCTTATGCTTATTGTAATAATGAAAAATAAACAGTATTGTGTATCAGCAGTGTGTATTTGTCACCTGTCTGTGAGTGCTGAACAGGAAGTGCATTGTGAGCGGCGGCTGTGTGTCGATAAGTGTATTGATTTAGTATCTAGTGTCTCTGTGTGTAGTGCACTAGCAGCTGCTGCGATTATTCCTGTACAATAGCGTCCTGTCGTGTGGCGTTACTGACTAAATACAGAGCGCACAACTAATAATACACAAACATCAGCACAGGTCAACAAGGGGGCGGAGCTTATTTTCTATTTACATTTAAATTAGTCTATCATAAACTCCATCTCCATAGACGTCTATCTCCATAAACACCATTATTTACTACCAGTGTTATTCATTCATTATATCATGGTTTGTGTTAGTGTGTGTGTTGGTGTATATCAATGTGTGTGTCCGTTTGTGTGTTAGTGTGTGTTTTGGTGTATATCAATGTGTGTGTGTCCGTGTGTGTGTGTGTGTGTTGTGTTATCAGTGTGTGTTTTGGTTTATATCAATGTGTGTGTCCGTGTGTGTTAGTGTGTGTGTTGGTGTATATCAATGTGTGTGTCCGTGTGTGTTAGTGTGTGTGTTGGTGTATATCAATGTGTGTGTCCGTGTGTGTGTGTTAGTGTGTGTGTTTGGTGTGTGTGTGTGTGTGTGTGTGTATGTGTGTGTTGGTTAGTATCAATGTGTGTGTCCGTGTGTGTTAGTGTGTGTGTTGGTGTATATCAATGTGTGTGTCCGTGTGTGTTAGTGTGTGTGTTGGTGTATATCAATGTGTGTGTCTGTGTGTGTTAGTGTGTGTGTTGGTGTATATCAATGTGTGTGTCCGTTTGTGTGTTAGTGTGTGTGTCCGTGTGTGTTAGTGTGTGTGTTTGGTGTATGTGTGTTTTGGTTTATCAATGTGTGTGTCCATGTGTGTGTCCGTGTGTGTTAGTGTGTGTGTTGGTGTATATCAATGTGTGTGTCCGTGTGTGTTAGTGTGTGTTTTGGTGTATATCAATGTGTGTGTCCGTGTGTGTTAGTGTGTGTTTTGGTGTATATCAATGTGTGTGTCCGTGTGTGTTAGTGTGTGTGTTGGTGTGTGTGTTGGTGTATATCAATGTGTGTGTCCGTGTGTGTGTTAGTGTGTGTTTTGTGTTTGGTGTATATCAATGTGTGTGTCCGTGTGTGTTAGTGTGTGTTTTGGTTTATATCAATGTGTGTGTCCGTGTGTGTTGTGTTAGTGTGGTGTTTTGGTGTGTATATCAATGTGTGTGTCCGTGTGTGTTTTGGTGTGTGTAGTGTGTGTGTTTGTGGTGTATATCAATGTTTGTGTCCGTTTGTGTGTGTTTCACTTTTTTTTTGTGTGTGTTTGTGTGTTTGTTTTTATTGGTTACAGTGTGTGTTAGTGTGTGTTTTGGTGTTATATCAATGTGTGTGTCCGTGTGTGTTGTGTGTGTGTTTTGGTGTATATCAATGTGTGTGTCCGTGTTGTGTGTGTGTGTGTGTGTTGTTGGTGTATATCAATGTGTGTGTGTCCGTGTGTGTGTGTATATCAATGTGTGTGTTTTGTGGTGTGTATCTCAATGTGTGTGTCCGTGTGTGTTAGTGTGTGTTTTGGTGTTATATCAATGTGTGTGTCCGTGTGTGTGTTAGTGTGTGTTTTGGTTTAACTGTATATCAATGTGTGTGTCCGTGTGTGTTAGTGTGTGTTTTGGTGTATATCAATGTGTTGTGTCCGTTTGTGGTGTTAGTGTGTTTTGGTGTATATCAATGTGTGTCAGTGTGTGTTAGTGGGTGTTTTTGTGTTTATGTGGTCCATGTGTGTTTTTGTGTTTGGGTGCATATCAATGTGTGTGTCCGTGTGTGTGTGTGTGTTTGTGTATGGGTGTTTTGGTGTATCAATGTGTGTGTGTGTTTAGTGTGTGTTGTGGTTGTATATCAATGTGTGTGTGTCCGTGTGTGTGTTAGTGTGTGTTTTTGGTTGTAGTGTGTGTGTGTTGTGTGTTGTATATCAATGTGTGTGTGTGTTAGATGTTGTTTTGGTTTTCCATGTGTGTGTCTGTGTGTGTTATTGTGTGTTTTGGTGTATATCAATGTGTGTGTCCGTTTGTGTGTTAGTGTGTGTTTTGGTGTATATCAATGTTTGTGTCCGTGTGTGTCAGTGTGTGTTTTGGTTTATATCAATGTGTGTGTCCGTGTGTGAGTGTGTGTGTGTGTGTGTGTATATCAATATCAATGTGTGTGTCCGGGTTGTGTGTTAGTGTGTGTTTTGGTGTATATCAATGTGTGTGTCCGTGTG
>JACRUU010000003.1:18947140-18967140 GCA_030449085.1 Kryptopterus vitreolus
TGTGTAGTGTGTGTAGTTGTCAGATGTAGTTATTTGTGTAGTGTGTGTAGTTATCAGATGTAGTTATTTGTGTAGTGTGTGTGTAGTTATCAGATGTAGTTATTTGTGTAGTGTGTGTGTAGTAGTTATCAGATGTAGTTATTTGTGTAGTGTGTGTGTAGTTATCAGATGTAGTTATTTGTGTAGTGTGTGTAGTTATCAGATGTGGTTATTTGTGTAGTGTGTGTGTAGTTGTCATGTAGTTATTTGTGTAGTGTGTAGTTATCAGATGTAGTTATTTGTGTAGTGTGTGTGTAGTTATCAGATGTAGTTATTTGTGTAGTGTGTGTAGTTGTCAGATGTAGTTATTTGTGTAATGTGTGTGTAGTTGTCAGATGTAGTTATTTGTGTAGTGTGTGTGTAGTTGTCAGATGTAGTTATTTGTGTTGTGTGTGTAGTTGTCAGATGTAGTTATTTGTGTTGTGTGTGTAGTTGTCAGATGTAGTTATTTGTGTAGTGTGTGTAGTTATCAGTCAGATGTAGTTATTTGTGTAGTGTGTGTGTAGTTGTCAGATGTAGTTATTTGTGTTGTGTGTATAGTTGTCAGATGTAGTTATTTGTGTAGTGTGTGTGTAGTTGTCAGATGTAGTTATTTGTGTTGTGTGTGTAGTTGTCAGATGTAGTTATTTGTGTAGTGTGTGTGTAGTTATCAGATGTAGTTATTTGTGTAGTGTGTGTGTAGTTATCAGATGTAGTTATTTGTGTAGTGTGTGTAGTTATCAGATGTAGTTATTTGTGTAGTGTGTGTGTAGTTGTCAGGTGTAGTTATTTGTGTAGTGTGTGTGTAGTTATCACATGTAGTTATTTGTGTAGTGTGTGTAGTTATCAGATGTAGTTATTTGTGTAGTGTGTGTGTAGTTATCAGATGTAGTTATTTGTGTAGTGTGTGTAGTTGTCAGATGTAGTTATTTGTGTAGTGTGTGTGTAGTTGTCAGATGTAGTTATTTGTGTAGTGTGTGTGTAGTTATCAGATGTAGTTATTTGTGTAGTGTGTGTGTAGTTGTCAGATGTAGTTATTTGTGTAGTGTGTGTGTAGTTGTCAGATGTAGTTATTTGTGTAGTGTGTGTGTAGTTATCAGATGTAGTTATTTGTGTAGTGTGTGTAGTTATCAGATGTAGTTATTTGTGTAGTGTGTGTGTAGTTATCAGATGTAGTTATTTGTGTAGTGTGTGTGTAGTTATCAGATGTAGTTATTTGTGTAGTGTGTGTGTAGTTATCAGATGTAGTTATTTGTGTAGTGTGTGTGTAGTTGTCAGATGTAGTTATTTGTGTAGTGTGTGTGTAGTTGTCAGATGTAGTTATTTGTGTAGTGTGTGTAGTTGTCAGATGTAGTTATTTGTGTAGTGTGTGTTGTCAGTTAGTCAGATGTAGTTATTTGTGTAGTGTGTGTGTAGTTATCAGGTGTAGTTATTTGTGTAGTGTGTGTGTAGTTATCAGGTGTAGTTATTTGTGTAGTGTGTGTAGTTATCAGATGTAGTTATTTGTGTAGTGTGTGTAGTTATCAGATGTAGTTATTTGTGTAGTGTGTGTAGTTATCAGATGTAGTTATTTGTGTAGTGTGTGTAGTTGTGTGTATCAGGTGTATTATTTGTAGTTGTGTATTTGTGTAGTGTGTGTAGTTATCAGGTGTAGTTAAATGCTTTGGCCAGTAGGGGGCTCCACATGCCTGTGATGTTCTGTGCATTTGTGTGCTTTTTGTGAGTTTGGGGGTTAAACACGATCCTTCATCATTACTGAGTCTCCATCAGTTCAGTTCCAGCAGTGCTGAAGTTCAGTGATGGAATGATGATGATGGAGATGGAGATATGATGGAGTGATGATGGAGTGATGATGAGTGGAGTGATGATAGAGTGATGATGATGATGGAGTGATGATGATGAGTGAGTGTGATGATGGAGTGTGATGATGGAGTGATGATGGAGTGATGATGGAGTGATGATGGAGATGATGATGATGGAGTGATGATGGAGTGATGATGGAGATGGAGTGATGATGGAGTGGAGTATGATGGAGTGATGAAGGAGATGGAGTGATGATGATGGAGTGATGATAGAGTGATGATGGAGATGGAGTTATGATGGAGTGATGATGATGGAGGTGTGATGATGGAGTGATGATGATTGAGTTATGATGATGGAGTTCTGATGATGATGAGTGATGATGGTGATGTGATGGATTATGATGATGATGGAATGATGATGGAGGTGTGATGATGGAGTGATGATGGTAGTGATGATGATGGAGTGATGATGATAATGGAGTGATGATGTAGGTGTGATGATGGAGTTATGATGATGGAGGTGTGATGATGGAGTTTCGATGATAAGGTGTGATGATGGAGTGATGATGATAGAGTGATGATGATGATGATGATGATGATGTGATGTGATGATGATGATGATGATGATGATGGGATGGATGATGATGATGATGATGATGATGATGTGATGATGATGATGATGATGATGATGATGGTGATGTGATGATGGAGTGATGATGATGAAGGTGTGATGATGGAGGTGATGATGGAGTGATGATGATAGAGGTGTGATGATGATGGGAGTGATGATGATGGAGTGATGATGATGATGGAGTGATGATGGAGTGATGATGATGAGGAGTGATGATGATGAGAGATGATGATGATGGAGGTGTGATGATGGAGTGATGATGAGGTGTGGTGATGGAGGTGTGATGATGGAGTGATGATGATAGAGGTGTGATGATGATGGAAGTGTGATGATGAAGTGATGATGGAGTGATGATGATGATGGAGGTGTGATGATGGAGTGTTCGATGATGGAGTGGTGTGATGATGGAGTGATGATGATGATGATGAGGAGTGATGATGATGAGTGATGATGATGGTGTGATGATGATGATGGTGTGATGGAGTGGATGGTGGTGATGGTGAGGTGATGATGATGGAGTGATGATGGAGGTGTGATGATGGAGTGATGATGATGGAGTGATGATGGAGTGATGATGATGATGGAGGTGTGATGATGAAGTGATGATGATGGAGTGATGATGGAGGTGTGATGATGATGATGGAGGTGTGATGATGATGAGTGATGATGATGGAGTGATGATGGAGATGTGTGATGATGATGATGGAGGTGTGATGATGATGATGATGATGATGGATGTGATGATGATGATGATGATGATGATGGAGTGATGGATGATGATGATGAGTGATGGTGTGATGGAGGTGTGATGTGATGGAGGTGTGATGATGGAGGTGTGATGATGGAGTGATGATGATGATGATGGAGGTGTGATGATGATGATGATGAGATGTGTGATGATGAAGTGATGATGATGATGAGTGATGATGATGGATGGTGTGATGATGGAGTGATGATGGAGAGAGTGATGATGGAGGTGGTTGATGAGGAGTGATGATGAGTGATGATGATGGAGGTGTGATGATGGAGTGATGATGATGATGGAGTGATGATGATGGAGTGATGATGGAGTGTGATGATGATGGAGGTGTGATGATGAGTGATGATGATGAGTGATGATGATGATGAGTGATGATGATGATGAGAGGATGATGATGATGTGATGATGATGATGAGTGATGGAGGTGATGATGATGATGGAGTGATGATGATGATGATGATGATGAGTGATGATGAGTGATGATGATGATGGATGATGATGATGAGTGATGATGATGATGATGGAGGTGTGATGATGGAGTGATGATGATGATGGTGTGGATGATGATGAGTGATGATGATGATGATGAGTGATGATGGATGATGATGATGATGGAGGTGTGATGATGAGTGATGATGATGATGGATGTGATGGATGATGTGATGATGATGATGATGATGGAGGTGTGATGATGATGGAGTAATGATGATGATGGAGTGATGATGGAGTGATGATGATGGAGGTGTGATGATGATGATGGAGTGATGATGATGGAGTGATGATGGAGGTGATGATGATGATGAGGTGATGAGGATGATGATGAGTGATGATGATGATGATGATGATGATGGAGGTGATGATGGTGGTGGATGATGATGATGAGTGATGATGGAGTGTGTGATGAGGTGGATGATGGATGATGGAGTGATGGAGGTGTGATGATGGAGTGATGATGATGGGGATGATGATGGAGGAGTGATGATGAGAGTGTGATGATGATGATGGATGATGGAGGGATGATGATGATGGAGTGATGATGATGAGTGATGATGATGATGTAGTGATGGAGTGATGATGAGTGATGATGAAGAGGAGTGATGATGGATGATGGAGTGATGATGGATGTGGATGATGAGTGATGATGAGGTGTGATGATGATGATGATGATGGGAGTGATGATGGATGATGATGGAGTGATGATGATGATGATGATGATGTGATGATGATGAGTGATGATGATGATGATGAGTGATGTGATGATGATGGATGGTGATGATGATGATGATGATGTGATGATGATGATGATGATGATGATGATGATGTGGATGATGAGTGATGATGATGATGAGTGATGATGATGATGAGTGTGATGATGGAGGTGTGATGATGGATGATGATGGAGTGATGATGATGATGATGATGAGTGTGATGATGGAGTGATGATGGTGTGATGATGGAGTGATGATGATAGAGTGATGATGGAGTGATGATGTGATGATGATGATGATGATGAGATGATGATGATGATGGAGTGATGATGATGGAGTGATGATGATGATGATGAGTGATGATGATGATGGAGTGTGATGGATGAGTGATGATGATGTGATGATGATGTGATGATGATGATGATGAGGAGTGATGATGGAGTGATGATGATGATGATGGAGTGATGGAGTGGATGATGATGAGATGGAGTGGATGATGATGATGATGGAGATGATGATGATGATGTGAGTGATGATGTGATGATGATGATGATGATGATGATGATGATGATGATGATGAGATGGTGTGATGATGGAGTGATGATGGAGTGATGGATGATGAGTGATGATGGAGGTGTGATGATGGAGTGATGATGATGAGTGATGATGGATGATGATGATGATGGAGTGATGATGGAGGGATGATGATGGTGGAGGATGATGATGGATGTGATGTGATGGATGATGATGATGATGTGATGATGATGATGATGAGTGATGATGGTGAGTGATGATGATGATGATGAGTGATGATGATGATGATGATGAGTGATGATGATGTTGATGATGGATGATGGATGATGATGATGATGTGATGATGATGATGATGATGATGGAGTGATGATGATGAGTGATGATGATGATGGAGATGATGATGATGGAGTGATGATGATGATGGATGTGATGGATGATGAGGATGATGATGATGATGGTGATGATGGTGGTGGAGTGATGATGATGATGGATGTGGATGATGATGATGGTGGTGTGAGATGGAGTGATGATGATGGAGGTGTGATGATGGAGTGATGATGATGATGATGATGATGATGATGATGATAGGGATGATGATGATGGATGAGATGATGAGTGATGATGATGATGATGAGATGATGGATGATGATGGGATGATGATGGGGTGATGATGGGGTGATGATGAGTGATGATGGAGTGATGGATGAAATGATGGTGTAGTGATGGAGTGATGATGGGAGTGATGATGGAGTGATGATGGAGTGATGATGGAGTGATGATGATGATGAGTGATGATGTGATGATGGAGTGAGTGAGATGGAGTGAGATGATGGATGGGAGGTGAGTGATGATGGATGTGTGATGTGATGATGATGGGTGATGATGAGTGGATGATGATGATGTGATGATGATGATGATGATGATGATGATGATGATGATGATGATGATGATGATGATGGATGGATGATGATGATGGAGTGATGATGATGGAGTGATGATGATGATGATGATGATGATGATGATGAGATGGGAGGTGATGATGGAGGTGTGATGATGGAGTGATGATGGAGTGATGATGATGATGGAGTGATGATGGAGGGTGATGATGGAGTGATGATGGAGTGATGATGGAGTGATGATGGAGTGATGATGGATGTGATGATGAGATGAGTGATGATGAGTGATGATGATGATGATGATGATGATGATGATGATGATGATGGATGTGATGATGGAGTGTGATGGAGGTGTGATGATGGAGTGATGATGGAGTGATGATGATGATGGAGTGATGATGGAGGTGTGAGTTGTTTATGGCGGTTTTGTGTTAGTAAATAAATTCCGCCTGTCAGTCGATTAAAATATTTAAAAGTAATAAATCTGACATTAATTGTTTTAAATGTACCATAAATTCTGTTTCATGTTTGTAATTCTGTAACAGATTTTATAATTCGATACATTTCACTCAAAATCTCCCTTTAATACAATTATCAACTATTTCATATTTATTTTATTCTGTAAATGATTAATTAAATAGTAATTACTTGTTAATGACAATGTTATTTGTTTAGTGTTGGTTTGAAGTGTAAAATATGGGACGTGGCTCCTTTAAGAATTGTGTTCCGGTTGCTTTTCCATATAAACTGGTGATACGGTGTTTAGGTTATACGGAAGCGCTTTATTGCGTTCAGTAAAAATGCGCTTTATTGCAGTAATACGGATTTGGGAATGCGATGCGCTTGCGTAAGGTTCCGTACGCTAATATACGCTAATATAGTGAGGAGATCGTACCTGTTGTGAATGCGCAGCTAGGGGGCGTCATTCAGGGGGAATTTAGGAAGTGTGAGTGGATGCACTGAACGTTTATTTATTTATTTATTGTTCGGGTTTCGTTCATTCGCACGACACGACACAGAGTGACGGAGCAGATCACTCACATAGTAATGCACACTGCGTTATAACACATTAATAATAACATTAGTCAATTTGTGTTAATAATAATTTTTGTAAGTCAATTTGTGTTAATAACATGTTAATGTAGTCTTATAACTAGATGCTCCTTAATCCTCCTCATTCTTCTCTCTCCCATTACATAACATAAGGGCAAAAGTATTGGGACATCAGTCAGATGTGGTTCTTCTCCAAACTCTTCCCACAAAGTTGTATCTGGGAGATTTTTCTTTCACTTCAACTTGGAGACCCCAAACTTAATCCCAACATTAATAACCTCAACCTTAATCCCAAACTTAATCCCAACCTTAATCACCTCAACCTTAATCCCAAACTTAATCCCAACCTTAATCACCTCAACCTTAATCCCAAACTCAACCTTAATAATAATCTCAACCTTAATAACCTCAACCTTAATCCCAAACTTAATCCCAACCTCAACCTTAATAATAACCTCAACCTTAATCCCAATTTTAATAATCCCAACCTTAATCCCAAACTTAATCCCAACATCAACCTTAATCTCAAACTTAATAATAATCTCAACCTTAATCCCAAACTTAATCCCAACCTCAACCTTAATAATAATCTCAACCTTAATCCCAACCTCAACCTTAATCCTAAAACCAATTTTAACCCCAATCCTGACTTTAGGAGCACCATGAAGATCTCGTGCTGTAGAGCTCCATCACTATTAGACACCTCGGGGAGTTTTGTATGGCAGTAAATGAGAACAGGATGTTCAGAGAGAACAAAAACACATCTTAAAATATCGTGTCCACAAACTTTTGCCGTATTGTGTTGCTTTGTGTAGTTGAGGGTTTAATTCCTAGACCAAGTGTCAAGTGTAGTAAAGTGTACATTAACTCCTTCTTAATGTACACAATGATATAGTTTTATTTTTATATATATATACACACACACACACACACATATCCATGTATAAGCATGCGTGTTGGTGTAGGAGCGTGCGAGAGTGACTCATCAGAATTATGTGTAAACTTTTTAAAGGCTGAAATCAGGAGGAACGAGTGTTTCCGCATTTTCCTGTTGTGTTCGAGATGAAATCGTCTGAAACTCACTTTTAGGTGTTTGTGTAAACGCACAGTAAACATTATATATGTAACTAAATTCCGTAACCAATATCCTGTAAATACTTCTTTTGAGGTTACATTGTTAATACAATTATAAACACACACAGATCACATTCCTCACCAGAAATATCATCCCATAAAATATCAGCAAGAAATCGAGTAAGTTCATTAACGACTTTAACAATTGCTACATTTTAGAGCAACAAACGTCATCACAAACGATTACAGCGTTTAATAAACTGACAAATTGTCCTAAATAAACATGAAGTACATTTTACTTTGATATTTTTATGTATTAATGATGAACATTGAGGCGTTATAAGTCGTATATAATCAATATTGTTAGTCACGATTACTAAATTAAACTTTGTGTAGGATTTCTAACTCGGCTTTATCAGTATTGATTTTATTTTTATACTCCAATATAATTATTATTCCTCAAATCAATAGCTCCGCCCACTTTTATCCAAGTAAAGGCGTGTACAGAGGAAATGGGCGGAGTCAGTGTGGTCAGGCGATGATGAAATCAGAGGACAAGCGAAGCACAAAATGTCATTTTATTTACAAAGTTTGTGTTCTTCATTTTACAGAAAGTAAAAATGTTGCATTTGACACCGGGATGTGCGACGAGACGCCGCGCTAAAAGCAGACGGCTCGCTCGCTCGTCACACTGTTGCTATAGCGATCATCTTACTGAGAAACCAAAACAAAAGGCAAAAAATATAATAAGACAAAGGGGAAAGAAAACATGAAAAAAAGAAACATTAAAAGCACAGACCCAAAACTAAATCCCCAAAGTCCTCACACACACACACACACACACACACAGGAAAGGGAGGGGCTTGGGTGGAACATGGGCAGCATTTGGAGTTGAACATGTGGAATGCTGAGTGGACTGACCAATAGCATGCGCTCTCAGTTCCACATGCCCCGCCCACATGGTACAGTCTCGTCCCCATTGGGGTAGAAATACACAGAGGGGAAATGAAGGGGCGGGGCAACTGAGGTCAGCGAGTAAAAAGGAGGGGGAGGGGTTAAGGAAGGCGAGGAAGCGGATTGGATTTTATTCGTCGTCGTCGTCGTCATCATCATCCTCATCCTCATCGTCAGGGTCTCTCTTCCTCTTCTCTCCTTTCGTCACTTCTTCATCTGTCGGGGAAAAAAAAACATGACTTAAACCCGCGGAACGTATTATTATAATAATGTTTAAATCTCACACCACTGTACAGTCACACACCATCATCGTCCTCATCATCATCATCATCATCTTCATCGTCCACCTCTCCATCCTGAGCGAAGTCTTCCTCCTGAAATCACAGAGCATTACACATAATCCTTACACTTCTGTTGCTTAGCAACGGCTCGCCGTGTGCAGTGTGTTGTAACTTGCCTCGTCTTCCCCACTGACATCATCTTCCTCGCCTTCTACCTCTTCATCATCCTCGTCTTCATCAAAGTCCTCCTCCTCACCATCCTCATCCTCTTCCTCCTCGACTTCTGCAGGACGCAGACGCGATCAGCGCCAACACAAACACAAAACACCGGCCGCAAGGAACCCCAACTCACCCTCGTCTTCATCCACGCCGTCCACCTCGCCGTCCGAGTCGGAAGCCTCGCGGTCCTCGGCGTCGTACCCGTCCAGGTAGGTGAGCTGGGGCAGGAGTTTGAACACGCTCTCCCGATAACCGCTCAGATTCGTCACTTCACAGTTAAACAGATCCAGACTCTTCAGGTGGTCCAGTTTTTTCTTAAAAAAAAATAAACGCATTAGCACTATAGAAAACCATGCTACGCCTAAAACCCAGTGGTGTATCAAACTAGCATTGTAGTAACGAGGCTAACCTTAAAAACTAGCATTGTAGTAACGAGGCTAACTTTAAAAACTAGCATTGTAATAACGAGGCTAACCTTAAAGACTAGCATTGTAGTAACGAAAACTGTAATAACGCATTGTAATAACCTTAACTTAAAAACTAGCATTGTAGTAACGAGGCTAACCTAGCATTGTAATAACGAAATAACCTTAAAAACTAGCATTGTAGTAACGAGGCTAACCTTAAAAACTAGCATTGTAGTAACGAGGCTAACCTTAAAAACTAGCATTGTAGTAACGAGGCTAACCTTAAAAACTAGCATTGTAGTAACGAGGCTAACCTTAAAAACTAGCATTGTAGTAACGAGGCTAACCTTAAAAACTAGCATTGTAGTAACGAGGCTAACCTTAAAAACTAGCATTGTAGTAACGAGGCTAACCTTAAAAACTAGCATTGTAGTAACGAGGCTAACCTTAAAAACTAGCATTGTAGTAACGAGGCTAACCTTAAAAACTAGCATTGTAGTAACGAGGCTAACCTTAAAAACTAGCATTGTAGTAACGAGGCTAACCTTAAAAACTAGCATTGTAGTAACGAGGCTAACTTTAAAAACTAGCATTGTAATAACGACTAACCTTAAAGATAGCATTGTAATAACGACTAACCTAGACTACTTGTAATAACTAACCTTAAAAACTTGTAATAACTAACCTTAAAGTAGTAATAACGAGGCTAACCTTAAAAGTTTAATAACGAGGCTAACCTTAAAAACTAGCATTGTAGTAACGAGGCTAACCTTAAAAACTAGCATTGTAGTAACGAGGCTAACCTTAAAAACTAGCATTGTAGTAACGAGGCTAACTTTAAAAACTAGCATTGTAATAACGAGGCTAACCTTAAAGCAGCATTGTAATAACGAGGCTAACTTAAAGCTAGCATTGTAATAACGCTAACCTTAAAAACTAGCATTGTAGTAACGAGGCTAACCTTAAAAACTAGCATTGTAGTAACGAGGCTAACCTTAAAAACTAGCATTGTAGTAACGAGGCTAACCTTAAAAACTAGCATTGTAGTAACGAGGCTAACTTTAAAAACTAGCATTGTAATAACCTAACCTTAAAAACTAGCATTGTAGTAACGAGGCTAACCTTAAAAACTAGCATTGTAGTAACGAGGCTAACCTTAAAAACTAGCATTGTATAACCGAGGGTAACCTTAAAAACTAGCATTGTAAACGGCTAACGCAGGAGGCTAACCTTAAAAACTAGCATTGTAGTAACGAGGCTAACCTTAAAAACGAGCTAGCATTGTAATAACGATGGCTAACCTTAAAAACTAGCATTGTAGTAACGAGGCTAACCTTAAAAACTAGCATTGTAGTAACGAGGCTAACCTTAAAAACTAGCATTGTAGTAACGAGGCTAACCTTAAAAACTAGCATTGTAGTAACGAGGCTAACCTTAAAAACTAGCATTGTAGTAACGAGGCTAACCTTAAAAACTAGCATTGTAGTAACGAGGCTAACCTTAAAAACTAGCATTGTAGTAACGAGGCTAACCTTAAAAACTAGCATTGTAGTAACGAGGCTAACCTTAAAAACTAGCATTGTAGTAACGAGGCTAACCTTAAAAACTAGCATTGTAGTAACGAGGCTAACCTTAAAAACTAGCATTGTAGTAACGAGGCTAACCTTAAAAACTAGCATTGTAGTAACGAGGCTAACCTTAAAAACTAGCATTGTAGTAACGAGGCTAACCTTAAAAACTAGCATTGTAGTAACGAGGCTAACCTTAAAAACTAGCATTGTAGTAACGAGGCTAACTTTAAAAACTAGCATTGTAATAACGCTAACCTTAAAGACTAGCATTAATAACGCATTGTAGTAACGAGGCTAACCTTAAAGACTAGCATTGTAAACGAGGCTAACCTTAAAGATTGTAATAACACTAACCTTAAAAACTAGCATTGTAGTAACGAGGCTAACCTTAAAAACTAGCATTGTAGTAACGATAACTTTAAAGAACATAATAACGCATTGTAATAACGAGGCTAACCTTAAAAACTAGCATTGTAGTAACGAGGCTAACCTTAAAACTAGCTAATAACGCATTGTAGTAACGAGGCTAACCTTAAAAACTAGCATTGTAGTAACGAGGCTAACCTTAAAAACTAGCATTGTAGTAACGAGGCTAACCTTAAAAACTAGCATTGTAGTAACGAGGCTAACCTTAAAAACTAGCATTGTAGTAACGAGGCTAACCTTAAAAACTAGCATTGTAGTAACGAGGCTAACGTTAAAAACTAGCATTGTAGTAACGAGGCTAACGTTAAAAACTTAAAAACTAGCATTGTAGTAACGAGGCTAACCTTAAAAACTAGCATTGTAGTAACGAGGCTAACCTTTAGTAAAACTAAAAACTAGCATTGTAATAACGAGGCTAACCTTAAAAACTAGCATTGTAGTAACGAGGCTAACCTTAAAAACTAGCATTGTAGTAACGAGGCTAACCTTAAAAACTAGCATTGTAGTAACGAGGCTAACCTTAAAAACTAGCATTGTAGTAACGAGGCTAACCTTAAAAACTAGCATTGTAGTAACGAGGCTAACCTTAAAAACTAGCATTGTAGTAACGAGGCTAACCTTAAAAACTAGCATTGTAGTAACGAGGCTAACCTTAAAAACTAGCATTGTAGTAACGAGGCTAACCTTAAAAACTAGCATTGTAGTAACGAGGCTAACCTTAAAAACTAGCATTGTAGTAACGAGGCTAACCTTAAAAACTAGCATTGTAGTAACGAGGCTAACTTTAAAAACTAGCATTGTAGTAACGAGGCTAACCTTAAAAACTAGCATTGTAGTAACGAGGCTAACTTTAAAAACTAGCATTGTAATAACGAGGCTAACCTTAAAAACTAGCATTGTAGTAACGAGGCTAACCTTAAAAACTAATTGTAGTAACGAGGCTAGCATTGTAATAACGAGGCTAACCTTAAAGACTAGCATTGTAATAACGAGGCTAACCTTAAAAACTAGCATTGTAGTAACGAGGCTAACGTTAAAAACTAGCATTGTAGTAACGAGGCTAACCTTAAAAACTAGCATTGTAAACGAGGCTAACCTTAAAAACTAGATTGTAGTAACTAACCTTAAAAACTAGCATTGTAGTAACGAGGCTAACCTAAATGATTGTAGGAGGCTAAAAAAACTGCATTGGGCTAACCTTAAAAACTAGTTGTAGTAACGAGGCTGAGGCGTACCAGAGGCTCCAAAAACTAGTGTGCGAGGCTGATGTCCTTTAAAAACTAGAGTTAACGAGGCTGTTTCCACTTAAAAACAGGTCCAGGTGCGTGAGGTTCGGGAGTTTCTCCGCTAACACATTGAGACCGCCCGAGATCCTGTTATCACTGAGTTCCAGCTGAGAAACATCGAACGCATGTTATTTATTAACACACCCTGAAACTGGAATGTTGAAGCAGGTGTACACAAGGAAAACAAGACGGCTGCCCGACCTTCTTGAGCTTGGCGAGTTTGGGGAGGTTCGACACCGAGATCAAGCCCACGTTTATCAAACTGAGGTACTCGAGATTGACAAATTCAGCTGTGAGGCCTTCGATCTTCCCCTCGTTCGATCTGCAGCTCTCCAGAACCAGTTCCCGCACCTGAAACGTAACAGGAAACACAAAATCCATCACTGTTCCGTTTGTATTTCATTTACAGTAAAATGCGTGTAAAGAAAGCTCGCTAAACTGTAGCTCTACACTTCCATTCCTTATTAGTGACAAAACTAACATTCATTATTGATGAGGTTTTATTTTAAGGACATAATTACAGCGTTTTCCAAGTAAACGAGTCATCATAAATCATGTTTTACAAATAGATTTCCAAACGGGTGAGTTTATTACATACACATGTGCTCTGACAGCAGTACATTACATAGTTAACACTTTGGCACAGTGATTAACATGTGAGGATTAGGGGCCGGGATTTAAACTCACAACCTTTTCAACATCAAAATCTTACTGAATGAACTCTTCCCTACTTTACATGAATAACTTTATTACAGTGGATCGCTTGCTTTGGAGAAAAGTGTGTATAAAAAGGCGGTGATGTTTATCTCCCACAGAAACGTCTTAATGCGACATTTATGGAAGGAGTCTCCAGTTTCAGCAAATTGTAATGAATCATAGCTTTGAGTTTTTGAGTATGTATGTGATTATTTTAAAAAATAAACACATACATTTGAAGCATTAAATATACCAATATAAATAATACTAATACACCAGATTGTGATATTTATCGAACGTGTCGGAGTGACTGTGGGAATCATTCATGCACATTCCAGAAACTTCACCTGGTTTAAAACATTTTATATTAGTATTTTAAATATTAAGATTCCTGCATTTACTAAAAACTCCTTATACCTGATTACAACACACACACACACACACACACACACACACACGTGTTTGAGGAAAAGCTTTAGTTTTGAAACAAGTGGAATTTCATTGACCCATGACAAATCACACACACTCTCAGGGTGTGAACGGTGAATGCCGTCCACACACACACACACACACACACACACACACACACACACACACACGAGTAAAGATGGCGAGAGCCTCTCTCACACACACACACACACACACACACAGCATGGCGAGGCCGAGCTCTACACCGCGGACATTCCGCTCCATAACCACCTCGCGTTACTTTCTTCTCAACCTACAAATACTTTCTACAATTCAATTTAATAATAAAATAATCCGCCGTGTTTGTTTGTATAATAATAATCGTTGTTGTTGTTTGTTGCTAATTCGCGCCGGATTTTCCCCTCACAGTGAGTACATGTGGGCGGATTGGAGCATGAACACCTCCGTCGTGATTAATAACAATGAAATGAAACCGAATCGAGAAATAAACGGATTTTTATGAGTTATTTGTATTGTTTTGTACGAGTTATTTTTGTATTGTTTTTTTTAAAGCGAATTGAAGAGTGAGTGTGTTACTGAGGTAAACTAGCCGAATGGGAGTAATGGCGGGAAAGCTAGCCTGATGCTAATCTTTAACAAAACTCGTGTACGAGAGAGAAAAGAAAAACGGAGTAATTTGAGTTCGTGGTGTATTTTTTTAACATATAGATTTTTTAACGTAATTATGTGATATTATAATTGTGTAAAAGGGGGTGAGTGAAAAGCCCGGACTGCCCCTTTAAATCCAGCGGCGCCTCGGGAGCGGATATGCGGCCGCTTTAACCCGCACAGTGCGGGAGTCACGGAGCCACAAAGACGGGCTTTATTCCACACAACTCCAGCGGTAAATATCCCCCGCACTGGGGGTTTAATTCCCCTCTCGGTGAGCGGGTGATGGTTTATAGACGCGGTAAGATTTGACATTAAATGGCGCCTGGTTGTGGGTTTTTAGGGGGACAGGAAGACTCGAGTCGGCGATGTTCTAACTACAGCCAACATGGCCACCGTGTCTGTACACAGGGATGACTCTGAACCAGTTCAATCCGACTTTCACACACACACACACACACACACACACACACACTCCGGCGTAATAAAAGTTAAGAAATATTTACACTGAAACATCGTATGAAGACATTATAGTGCGGTCCATTGTGCGGAGGAACACGAAAAGAACCACAATGATGTTCAGCACAAACATGAACTGCTCCTGATTATTATTATTATTATTTATATAACAAGTATAATAAATAAAGCGGTGTAAAAGCAGTACACACACATCTCTCTCTCTCAGCCATGTGGGCTTCCTAACACACACACACACACACACACACACACACACACACACACACACACACACAGCTCACTCCGGCTTTACAATGGAGAGGAAGAAGTGCCGTAAAACTAAAGCCGCCACGTGTTTTACACACAAACACAGAGTTTTACACACAAACCCGAGTGAGAGGGGAGTGTGTGTGTGTGTGTGTGTGTGTGTGTGTGTGTGGTGAAAGCGCACTCACATCAGACGGGGTTCTGTTTCTGAGCTCTAAATGGATCCTCTTTTTCATCTCCATGTGTCCAGACTGGGTTTGGGGAGAAAATGAGGGAGAAAGCACAAAAAAAAAAAAAACAAAGTTTCCTGTCGGTCCTGTTTTAGAGGAGATCCGTGTCGAGTCGAAAAGACAGAGAGGAAAGCCCAAAAGCCGAGGAGAAATACAAGAGTGTGTGTAAACGAGCTAAAACACCCCCCAAAAAATACCACGCCAACTTCAACTCCGACACACACACACACAGCATGCAGCGCCAGGAAGAAGACTCAAACCAACGCAACAGCGGCGCAGTGTGGCCTAACACGGAACTGCAGAGGCGCTACACCACATTCCTCTCCACGCAGCGTCTGTGCGGGTTGTGTAGTGTGTAGTGTACATAGTGTAAAGAGTGTGTTGTGTTCAGTGTGTAGTGTACATAGTGTAAAGAGTGTGTTGTGTTCAGTGTGTAGTGTGTAGTGTAAGTGTAAAGAGTGTGTTGTGTACATAGTGTAAAGAGTGTGTATGTAAATAGTGTGTAGTGTAGTGTCTTTAAAGGGTGTGTAGTTTAAAGCATGTAAAGAATGTAAAGGGTGTGTAGTGTAGAGTGTAAAGGGTGTGTAGTGTAGTGTAAAGGGTGTGTAGTGTAATGAGTGTGTAGTGTAAGTGTAAATGGTGTGTGTGTAGAGTGTAAAGAGTGTGTAGTGAATGAGTGTGTAGTGTAGAGTGTAAATGGTGTGTAGTGTAGAGTGTAAAGGGTGTGTAGTGAAATGAGTGTGTAGTGTAGTGTAAAGGGTGTGTAGTGAAATGAGTGTGTAGTGTAGAGTGTAAAGGGTGTGTAGTGTAGAGTGTGTGTGTAAGTGTGGAGTGTAAAGGTGTGTAGTGTAGAGTGTAGTGTGTAGTGTAAAGGGTGTGTAGTGTAGAGTGTGAAGGGTGTGTAGTGTAAAGAGTGTGTAGTGTAGAGTGTGAAGGGTGTGTAGTGTAAATGAGTGTGTAGTGTCGCCGTGTAAAGGGTGTGTAGTGAAAAGGTGTGTAGTGTAGTGTGTAGTGTAAAGGGTGTGTAGTGTGTAGTGTGAGTGTGTAGTGAAGTGTAAGGTGGGGTGTGGTGTGTGAGAGTGTGCAAGGGGTGTAGTGAAATGATGTGTATGTAGAGTGTAAAGGGTGTAGTGTAAGGGTGTGTGTAGTGTGTCCTTGGTTAGTGTAAGGGGTGTGTGTGTGTAGAGTGTGTAGTGTAGAGTGTGAAGGGTGTGGATAGTGTGTAGTGTAGAGGTGGGTGTGTAGTGTAAAGGGTGTGAGTGTAAAGGGTGTGTAGTGTAGAGTGCAGGTGTGTAGTGAAATGAGTGTGTAGTTAGAGTGTAAAGGGTGTGTAGTGTAGTGTAGGGGTGGGTGTGTCCCCTAAAGGTGTGTAGTGTAGAGTGTGTCGTGGGTACGAAGTGTTGTAAATGTGTAAAGGGTCGGTGTGTTAGTGTAGGGTGGGTAGGGAAAAGAGTGTGTAGTGTAGAGTGTTGTAGTGTGTAGTGAAATGAGTGTGTGTAGTGGTGTAAAGAGTGTTGTAGTTGTAAGGGTGTGTAAATGAGTGTGTGTGAGTCCCGGGTGTAGGGTAAAGCGTGTGAGTGCAAGGTGTGTCGTGAGTGTAGTGTAAGTAAAGTGTGTGTAGTGTAGTGTGTCAAAGGGTGGTAGTTTAAATGAGTGTGTGTGTGTAGTGTAAAGGGTGTGTAGTGTAGAGTGTAAAGGGTGTGTAGTGTAAAAAGGTGTGTGTAGAGTGTAGAGTGTAAAGGGTGTGTAGTGAAATGAGTGTGTAGTGTAGTAGTGTAAAGTGAGTGTGTAGTGTAGAGTGTAAAGGGTGTGTAGTGAAGTGAGTGTGTAGTGTAAGTGTAGGGTGTGTAGTGTAAATGAGTGTGTAGTGTAGAGTGTAAATGGTGTGTAGTGTAGAGTGTAAAGGGTGTGTAGTGAAAAGAGTGTGTAGTGTAGAGTGTAAAGAGTGTGTAGTGAAATGAGTGTGTAGTGAAATGAGTGTGTAGTGAAATGAGTGTGTAGTGAAATGAGTGTGTAGTGAAATGAGTGTGTAGTGAAATGAGTGTGTAGTGTAAAGGGTGTGTAGTGTGAGTGTGTAGTGTAGGTGTGAGTGTGTAGTGTAGAGTGTAAAGAGTGTGTAGTGAAATGAGTGTGTAGTGTAAAGGGTGTGTAGTGTAATAGTGTAGTGAAAGTGTAGTAGTGTACAAAGGGTGTAGTGTTTCCCATGTAGAGTGTAAAGGGTGTGTGGTGTGTAGTGTAAAGGGTGTGTAGTGTAGAGTGTAGGGTGTGTAGTGTAAGGGTGTGTAGTGTAGAGTGTAAGTGTGGTGTGTAGTGTAGAGTGTAAAGGGTGTGTAGTGAAATGTGTAGTGTGTAGTGTGTAGTGTAAAGGGTGTGTAGTGTAAAGGGTGTGTAGTGTAGAGTGTAAAGTGTGTAGTAATGAGTGTGTAGTGTAGTAGTGTAGTGTAGTGAGTGTGTAGTGTAGAGTGTAAAGGGTGTAGTGTAGAGTGTAAAGGGTGTGTAGTGAAAAGAGTGTGTAGTGTAGAGTGTAAAGAGTGTGTAGTGAAATGAGTGTGTAGTGAAATGAGTGTGTAGTGAAATGAGTGTGTAGTGTAAGTGAGTGTGTAGTGTAGGGTATGTGTAGTGTGTAGTGTGTAGTGAAATGTGTTCAGTGTAATTGGGTGTTGTAGTTAGGGTGTGTGTGAGAGTGTGTGTAGAGGGTAGAAAAGGGTGTAGGTAAGTGTAGTGTGTAGTGAAATGAGTGTGTAGTAGGTGTAATGTTGTGTAAAGTGTAGTGTGTAAGTGTAGTTGTAGTGTAGTGTAAAGGGTTTCGAGTGTAAAGGGTGTGTAGTGTATGTGTAGGGTGTGTAGTGTAGAGTGTAAAGGGTGTGTAGTGTAAATGAGTGTGTAGTGTAGAGTGTAAATGGTGTGTAGTGTAGAGTGTAAAGGGTGTGTAGTGTAATGAGTGTGTAGTGTAGAGTGTAAATGGTGTGTAGTGTAGAGTGTAAAGGGTGTGTAGTGTAATGAGTGTGTAGTGTAGAGTGTAAATGGTGTGTAGTGTAGAGTGTAAAGGGTGTGTAGTGTAAATGTGTAGTGAAATGAGTGTGAGTGTAGAGTGTAGTGAAATGTGTGTGTAGTGTAGTAGTGTAAAGGGTGTGTAGTGTAATGAGTGTGTAGTGTAGAGTGTAAAGGGTGTAGTGTAGAGTGTAAAGGGTGTGTAGTGTAATGAGTGTGTAGTGTAGAGTGTAAAGGGTGTGTAGTGTAGAGTGTAAAGGGTGTGTAGTGAAATGAGTGTAGAGTGTAAAGGGTGTGTAGTGTAATGAGTGTGTAGTGTAGAGTGTAAATGGTGTGTAGTGTAGAGTGTAAAGGGTGTGTAGTGTAAATGAGTGTGTAGTGTAGAGTGTAAATGGGTGTGTAGTGTGTAGAGTGTAAAGGGTGTGTAGTGTAATGAGTGTGTAGTGTAGAGTGTAAATGGTGTGTAGTGTAGAGTGTAAAGGGTGTGTAGTGAAATAGTGTAGAGTGTAAAGTGTGTAGTGAAAAGAGGTAGTGTAGTGTAAGGTAGAGTGTGTAGTGAAAAGGTGTGTAGTGAGTGTGTAGGTGTAGTGTAAGGGTGTGTAGTGGAGATGTAAAGGGTGTAGTGTAAAGGTGTGTGTAGTGTTAAAGAGTGTGAGTGTGTAGTGTGTAGTGTAAAGGGTGTGGAGTGTGTAGTGTAAAGGGTGTGTAGTGTAGAGTGTAAAGGGTGTGTAGTGAAATGAGTGTGTAGTGTAGAGTGTAAATGGTGTGTAGTGTGTAGTGTAAAGGGTGTGTAGTGTAATGAGTGTGTAGTGTAGAGTGTAAAGGGTGTGTAGTGAAATGAGTGTAGTGTAGTGTAAAGGGTGTGTGGTGTGTAGTGTAAAGGGTGTGTAGTGTAGAGTGTAAAGGGTGTGTAGTGTAAAGGGTGTGTAGTGTAGAGTGTGTAGTGTAAAGGGTGTGTAGTGTGAGTGTAGTGTAGTGGTAGTGTAGTGTAGAGTGTAGAGGGTGTGTAGTGTGTAGTGTAAAGGGTGTGTAGTGTAGAGTGTAAAGGGTGTGTAGTGTGTAGTGTAAAGGGGTGTGTAGTGTAGAGTGTAAAGGGTGTGTAGTGAAATGAGTGTGTAGTGTAAATACTCCATCCGTATCTCATATGCTGGATGTGTAAGTGG
>JACRUU010000003.1:18972140-18974640 GCA_030449085.1 Kryptopterus vitreolus
GTTTGGGTTGGGGTTGGGGTTAGGGTTAGGTTAGGGTTAGGTTAGGGTTAGGTTGGGGTTGGGGTAAGGGTGGGGTTTAGGGGTTGGGTTTGGGGTTGGGTTTAGGGTTTGGGTTAGGGGTTGGGGTTTGGGGTTGGGTTGGGGTTGGGGGTTAGGGTTAGGGTTAGGGTGTGGTGGGGTTGGGGTTGGGGTTGGGGTTGGGGTAGGGTGTGGGGTTTTGGGTTTGGGTTTGGGGTTGGGGTTTGGGGTTAGGGTTTGGGTTGGGGGTTGGGGTTGGGGTTAGGGTTGGGTGGGGGTGGTTGGGGGTTGGGTTAGGGTTGGGGTTGGGGTTGGGTTGGGGTTTGGGTTGGGGTTTTGGGTTAGGGTTAGGGTTGGGGTTGGGGTTAGGGTTAGGGTTAGGGTTAGAACTGTGTTCAGTGTGCTGAAAATACAGTTCCTCAAACCTTCCTCAAACACTGACTACAAGCGTGTAGATCTTAGAAAGGTAGAAATACAGGATCCTGCATGAAAACGAAGCTGTGGAACCTTTTGAGTAAAAGTAGGAACTTGTAGATCTCACTTCAGGAACTTGTAGATCTCACTACAGGAACTTGTAGATCTCACTTCAGGAACTTGTAGATCTCACTTCAGGAACTTGTAGATCTCACTTCAGGAACTTGTAGATCTCACTACAGGAACTTGTAGATCTCACTACAGGAACGTGTAGATCTCACTACAGGAACTTGTAGATCTCACTTCAGGAACTTGTAGATCTCACTTCAGGAACTTGTGCAGTGTTTTGGGATGAAGAGATGACGGATCTCAGAAGGATCTTTTAGACCTCAGCATGGCAGGTCCTTGTAGAGTTTGTAGATATGAAGGTATGATTATGAGCTGTTAGACCTCAGGGTGATGGAGTTTGGAGGTGATGTAGGATGAGGAGCTGGAGGTTGTAGATGTCAGGATTAGACGTGGAAGTAGAAATGTGTAAATCTCAAAAAGTTCATAGAAATCTGGAGCTGGGCGTGTTGAGAAGACATGAGCAGGTTTTTGTGGGTTTGTGATGAGTTTGGTTTGTGAGAAGATCATTATAGTTTAATTATAGTTTAATTATAGTTTAATTATAGTTTAATTATAGTTTAATTATAGTTTAATTATAGTTTATTAAGTTACACCACAATGTTTTCTCAATTCCAGAAGCAAAAACAGCAGAAATGTGACAGGATTACAGAGTGCTTCTGGGTTCCTCGTGGATTGTGTTTGGGAATAAACACAGTATTGAGGAGGAACGAGTTACATGTAACGAATGCTAATTACAAAATAAAAGTAACAGTAATTTGTTAAAAACATGTAAATAAAAAGTTACTTAACAAAATGTTAAAGATTACAAACCCCCCCCTCACTCTCCCCCCCACTCTCAACCCCCCCCTCCACTCTCCCCCCCCACTTCAACCACCCCCCCACTCTCAAAACAACCCCCCCTCACTCTCAACAACCCCCCCCCCCCTCACTCTCAACACACCCCGCCTCACTCTCAACAACCCCCCTCACTCTCAACAACCGCCCCCATCACTCTCAACACCCCCCCCTCACTCCAACAACCCCCCCTCAACTTCCCCCCTTTCCCCCAACAACCCCCCTCACTCGTCTCCCCCCCCACCTCAAAAAACCCCCCCCCACTCTCACACCCCCCCACTCTCCAACAACCCCCCCTCACTCTCAAACAACCCCCCCCTCACATCACAACCCTCACCCCCCCCTCACTCTTCAAGAACCCCCCCTCACTCTCAACAACCCCCCCTCACTCTCAACAACCCCCACTCACTATTCGAACCCCCTCACCTCACTCTCAACAACCCCCCCCCTCTCAACAACCCCCCTCAACTATCCAACCCCCACCCCCCCTCCTATCAACAACCCCCACTCTCAACAACCCCCCCTCACTCTCACAACCCCCCTCACTCTCAACAACCCCCCGCACTATCAACCCCCCCTCACTCTCAACAACCCCCCCTCCCTCTCTCAACAACCCCCACCTCCCTCAACAACCCTCACTCTCAACCCCCCCCCTCTCAACAACCCCCTCACTATCAACAACCCCCCCTCACTCTCAACAACCCCCACTCTCAACAACACCCCCCCCCCACTCTCAACAACCCCATCTCAACAACACCCCCCCTCACTCTCACACCCCCCTACTCGCAACACCCACTCTCAACAACCCCCCCACTCTCAACCCCCCCCTCACTCTCAACAACCCCCCTCACTATCACAACACCCCACTCTCAACCCCCCATAACCTATATAATATATAACCTCATTTTTCTGAGGGTTTACATTTTTTCCCCTTAGAATGGTCTTTCATTAAGCGGCCACCTAGTGGACAAATGAAAAGAATCAAAAAGTAATCAGTTAATTTAATAAAGTCATTGAAAAGTTGTAATTAATATTAATTAATAATTATTACATTTTGAAAAGCGTCATTTATAATCTGTAATTTATTATATTTCCGGAGTAAACA
>JACRUU010000003.1:18979640-18982854 GCA_030449085.1 Kryptopterus vitreolus
TCAGTTGTTTTTTTAAAACATTGCTGTTTTGTTGCAGGTGTTGAAGACGCGTCAGCCGTCGACATCGCCCAGGAGAATAAAGTCTTCTCAGTGTTAGCGTCGCAACCTCGACCCGGAAACATCATCTAACTCATCTCCTGCCCATCTCACAATCACATCTCCCATTACATCTCACAATCACATCTCCCATCACATCTCACAATCACATCTCCCATTACATCTCACAATCACATCTCCCATTACATCTCACAATCACATCTCCCATTACATCTCCCATCACATCTCACAATCACATCTCCCATTACATCTCACAATCACATCTCCCATTACATCTCACAATCACATCTCCCATTACATCTCTCACAATCACATCTCCCATTACTTACATCTCCCAATCTCACATCTCCCATTACATCTCACAATCACATCTCCCATCACATCTCCCATTACACTCACAATCACATCTCCCATTACATCTCACAATCACATCTTCCATCACATCTCCCATCACATCTCCCATTACATCTCACAATCACATCTCCCATTACATCTCACAATCACTCTCCATCATCTCACAATCACATCTCCACATCCATCCCATCACATCTTCCATCACATCTCCCATTACATCTCACAATCACATCTTCCATCACATCTCACAATCACATCTCCCATCACATCTCCCATCACATCTCACAATCACATCTCCCATTACATCTCACAATCACATCTCCCATTACATCTCACAATCACATCTTCCATCACATCTCACAATCACATCTCACAATCACATCTCACATCTCCCATCACATCTCCCATTACATCTCACAATCACATCTCCCACCACATCTCCCATTACATCTCCCATTACATCTCACAATCACATCTCCCACCACATCTCCCATTACATCTCCCATTACATCTCACAATCACATCTCACATCTCCCATTACATCTCACAATCACATCTTCCATCACATCTCACAATCACATCTCCCATCACATCTCACAATCACATCACATCTTCCATCACATCTCCCATTACATCTCACAATCACATCTCCCATTACATCTCACACCTCACAATCACATCTCATTATCTGCGTCGATTTTCCCAAATTCACTTTGTAAATGACAAATGAGACCAAAATAAGAGACTTCTATAAGGATTTTATCTAAATAAAGATTTCTACAAAAATAACATTTAGATCAGGAACAAATGTATATTTATTCATGTCTTTATTAATACAGTCTGATGTTTTCTTGAAACTGAAATTTTTTATTTTGCAAAATGAATCATTTTCAATAAAAAGAAAAAGTATTAATTTGTACTTTTGTTGTTCTGATTCTTTATTTGCATAAAACACAATACATAAAAAACAAGTGTGTTTACATTTTATTTTATTTATTTATAAATGTTTCTTTATTAAAATATATATCTGTTATTAAAAAGCTTCTTTAATCGGTTATTTGTCAGATCTTATTAAATTCCACGTGCTGCGCTGTGATTGGCCAGATGGATCGAAATCATCCAATCAGCGGACAGAGTTTGAAAGTAAACCGGCCACATCTCGCGCAGAAGGCGGGAACTTTCTGAATGGTCGAATATAAATGTGATAATCCGCGTTTCGGTTATTTTTCTTGTTTTTCGCGTTTATTTGGTGAAAATATTGTGGGAATAAAATCTAATGCAATATTAACGATAAAAGTTACACATCGCCTGTCGGGTTAAGCTCCGCCTACTCGCATGCTGATTGGACCGTGTGGTTTAAAGACGCGTCAACGAGGAGTTTAAACATGAACCAACCAGAACCAGGCGCGGAAGGCGGGAAAGCACTAGCCAATCACAGACTAGCAGGCGGGGTAGGTTGAAGCCAATCCTAGAAGAGGTGGGCGTGGCTTGATGAGAACGCGGAACACGACGTGGAGGTGTAAAAGTCACAGTGTTTTGACATTTAAGGTGTAAATAATTAACGCGTTTTAAATTAAACTTAAATGTAATTAAACTCGAAACTTTCTGACTTTATTTGTCATAAACAAGTGTTTACTTCCGTACAAAATGTCTGCGTGCGCGTGCAGCTGTGCAGAGCGCGTGCGGTGGTTGGAGCAGCAGGTCTCAGTGATGCGGAAGGAGATCAAGAACCTCAGGTACGTGACGTCATAAACCACGCCCACTGCCCAGGTGCTCCTGTGCTGACTGTAACCCACCTGTAGCGGGGCATAAAAAGTATTGGCACCCCGACGTTCCATAAACAGCACCATTAATCAACATGTGCTCATGGCCGCGGTGCATGCTGGGAGAAGCTGTGATGTGTGTGTGTGTGTGTGTGTGTGTGTGTGTGTGTGTGTGTGTGTGTGTGTGTGTGTGTGTGTTGTGTTGTGTGTTTAGGCAGTACATGGAGGGTTCGGTTCGAGCGCACAGGAAACACGTGGCGTCGCTGTGCTCCACGCTGAAGCACGCTGCGGAGAATCAGCGCATGATGATGAAGAGTCCATCGTCATCACCATCGTCATCACCATCATCACCATCACCCTGTTCCTCTCTGGGTGCAGCAGGGACGGAGTCGTCGTTAGAGACAGGTTCGCACACACCCCCCTTCCCCCAGCCCTGTGTCTTCCCTCCGGCCCCCCCCCCACTCCCCCGGCCCCTTGTCTCCCCCCTCGTCCCCCCGCGGCCCCGTGTCTCCCCCTCCGTCCCCCCGTGTCTCCCCCCCTCCGGCCCCCCGTTCTCCCCTTCCACTGAAGACCTTACAGATGTTACAGCTGGTTCGGAGAACCCGCTGGTCTTAATTATATTTATCTGTTTAATGTTCTACAAACTGAATACCAAGTGGAATTCCAACGAGTTAATTTGTTGAGAGTGTGTGTGAGTGTGTGTGTGTGTTTGTGTGTGTGTGTGTTTGTGAGTGTGTGTGTGTGTGTGTAGAGTGGTAGTGTGCAATGTGTGTGTGTGTGTGTGTGTGTAAGTTAATTTGTGAACCTCCATTTTCTTGTTTTCCTCTATAACTTTTTATTCTTCTATCAGGTCACATTCGCACTGTCCCTATTGGTTACATCACTTCCTGTTTCGCTCAGAAAAACGGCACACCCAGACAGCCGACCGTCTGCGCTTCGTCTCGCGCTCGTCTGAGAATTCAGTCGTCTGTGTTCAACAACCCCGAACACGCTCTCACCGGCCTGCAACAGTACTCCCACATCTGGTGTGTGTGTGTGTG
>JACRUU010000003.1:18989587-18994587 GCA_030449085.1 Kryptopterus vitreolus
ATGTACATATACACATACACACACATGTACACACACACACACACACACGCACACACACACATGTACACATGTACACACGTACACACACAGTATTTAACACACTCTTATAAAGAGAGACTTACACACAGTGCTGTAAGTCTCTATCTAACACACACACACACGTACACACACACACACGTACACACACACTTTAAATTTGAATTGAAATGTAGAGATGTACAGATGTAGAGAGAGAGATTGATGAATAATAATAATAAGACAGTGTTCTGTATGTTACAGGTTATAGGATTATTGTGATGTCGCGTGTCGGAGAACATGTGAGTACATCATCATTCCTGTGCCCTCACACATTATTACACAACATCATTTTAATACTGTGATCTCACTGTGTTGTGTGTGTGTGTGTGTGTGTGTGTGTGTGTGTGTGTGTTTCAGCACACTGTGATGTGTGAGAGAACTCCACTGCGTGATGTACAGAACAAGAGATCGCTCCTGCAGCAGACTCCGCCCACTGTAAAAGTGTCTGAGGTAACGGTAACGTGTGTGTGTGTGTGTGTGTGTGTGTGTGTGTGTGTGTGTGTGTGTGTGTGTGTGTGTGTGTGGTGTGTGGTGTGTGTAATAATGATATAACTCTCGCTTCCTCCACACAGAAGGAGAATGTCTCCAGCTCGTCCTGCATCACAGACTCACGTGCACATCTGTGCAGTAGTGAGACGAACACATCTGGAGTGAACCTCACCGTGCAGTGGTTGGTGTGTGCAGGAGGGGAGGTGGAGATCTCCAACAGGTCTGATCTTTCCCACCCTTACCAGTCCACACACACCACCACCACCACCACCATCGTGCCGCACAAGGACGCTGAGCGCCAACACCAGGAGCATCCCTACTCCACACACAGCCAGCAGGGGGAGCCCCAGGACCACGCCTCCTTCACAGACCTCACCTTTACATCCTTCACCTGTCCTGGAGGAGAAGTGGAGATCAAAGGGTACGACTCCACCCTACACCATGATCCGCTTCTCCATGCAGGTCCGACTCTGCACATTTCAACTCCGAGATCTGACCATGAGGAGTGTGAGGAACACACCCAGCTTCCAATCCGCCATTCCGAACATCCCTACTGTAACACTCAAACATCCCAGCTCACATCTGGGGAGGAGGAGGTGGAGGTGAAGGTGGATGACGTGGAGAAGGTGGAGGAGGTAGAGGAGGCTGGGTCTACAGATCACGAGTACATCTCCATCTCCACAAACTATACAGATGTTACCTTTAAATCCTTCACCTGTCCTGGGGGAGACGTGGTGATCTCAGAGGAACCCCTGGTGAACAGCGTGTGTCCTGGGGGAGACGTGGTGATCTCAGAGGAACCCCTGGTGAACAGCGTGTGTCCTGGGGGAGACGTGGTGATCTCAGAGGAACCCCTGGTGAACAGCGTGTGTCCTGGGGGAGACGTGGTGATCTCAGAGGAACCCCTGGTGAACAGCGTGTGTCCTGGGGCAGACGTGGTGATCTCAGAGGAACCCCTGGTGAACAGCGTGTGTCCTGGGGGAGACGTGGTGATCTCGGAGGAACCCCTGGTGAACAGCGTGTGTCCTGGGGGAGACGTGGTGATCTCAGAGGAACCCCTGGTGAACAGCGTGTGTCCTGGGGGAGACGTGGTGATCTCAGGAGGAACCCCTGGTGAACAGCGTGTGTCCTGGGGGAGACGTGGTGATCTCAGAGGAACCCCTGGTGAACAGCGTGTGTCCTGGGGGAGACGTGGTGATCTCAGAGGAACCCCTGGTGAACAGCGTGTGTCCTGGGGGAGACGTGGTGATCTCAGAGGAACCCCTGGTGAACAGCGTGTGTCTCCTTACTGATTCAGAAGTGCACGATGTCCAAAGCGACACGTTTGAGGAGCACACCGAGCTTCCCGTCCGACATTCCGAGCATCCCTACTGTAACGCTCAAACATCCCGGCCGAGATCTGGGAACGTGGAGGACGGAGATGATGATGCGTCTGTCCGCCATCCATCCATCTCCAAACCCTCCACAGATATCACCTCCTTCACCTGTCCTGCAGGTGGCGCCTCAGAAGAATTAGCCGGATCACTGCTCGCTGCAGATATGGAGGTGCGGAATCTCCTCCGTGAGACGTGTGAGGAACACACCGAGCTTCCCAGTGTCCGTTCCCAACGCTCGCACCACGAAACCCTATCTCCTCCCAGTACCACACACTCCTCACTGTTACACGTTCCTGATCACGCAGGAGCCAACGTCTCCACCGTACAGGAGCGCTCCTCAGGAGCCGGACACGAGAACCAGGACACACACACAATACTCCTGCAGGATGTAAACATCTCCCAGCATTCCCAGTCTTCTCCCGTGAGGAAGATGAGAGATGATGATGGAGAAGGGGAAGATGTTCATGGTGGGAGGAGTGATCAGCTGGTGAGCGTTGAGGAGAGTTCCGTGAGTGCAGTGAGGAACGAGGGAGCGCATGATAAAGTCCAGGAGAAAGATCTGTGTTTACCGAGCACCACTCCTGATCTTCTCCGCAATGAAAACGCACCATGTGACTGTACCGCGGAGGAAGAGTTTCCAGGAGACCCGTCTCGTTCCCAGCCTGGAGCAGACGGAGATCCTGGGAATCCTCCCGAGACGTCTCCCCGCACTCATCCTGAACTCCTGCCTTCCCAAAGCGCAGACGTCCAAGCGCAGATGAAAATGTGGAGCCACATCGTCCTTTCCCAGACGTCCACTCCTAAACATTCGGAGCTCTGGCTCCCTGAAAGTCCCATGGCTCCTCCCCGCCTTCACTCCACCGCCCTCGCCGCCCCCCCGACCACGACCCCGGATCGCGTGAAGGACTTCTCGACGGTGGGAAAAGGTCCTCTCCAAGATCAGCTCCGGAAAATGGGCGAGCTCCTGATCGCCGCCTCTGGGAAGATCTCGGGCCCCGCAGATGCGGCCCCGGTGCAGCAGCACAGCGCCTGCGTGTGGACCACGCCCTCGCGGACGCAGGAGCGCAGCACCAACACCTCCACCATCACGGACCAGAAGGAGGAGGTCCAGGTTTCTGACGCCGCCACCTCCACAGACACAGACTCTCTACTCTGGAGGTAACTCCGTCAGGAACACAAGAACATGTCTGACCTGTCCATCAACCACATCATCTGATCACATGTGTGTGTGTGTGTGTGTGTGTGTGTGTGTGTGTGTTTCCTCCTCGCAGCATGAGTCGCAGTAATGTGGAGTGCTTGTCCCGCTCTGAGCTGGAGCAGAAGCTGATCTCCACCCTCATCATGGTGGAGGTTCTGTCCCAGCAGCTCATGTCTGCACAGACGCTCCGAGACAGACGTGATCCGGCTCCGTCCAGTCTGAGAGACCGTCTGGTCCAGACGGAGCGTACCGAGCTCAGCCAGGTCACACACCACAACCATCAGTGCATCACTTCCTGTTACGCTGCGACCATTTTCACCTTTAAATAATGTGTGTGTGTGTGTGTGTGTGTGTGTGTGTGTGTGTGTGTGTGTGTGTGTGTGTGTGTGTGTGTGTGTGTGTGTGTAGACGGGGGGGCCGTACAGGGAGCTGTATGTGAGCGCGTTGGAGAGAATCCGAATTCTGGAAATCGACCAGGAAACTCTGCAGAGCTTACACCAAACCATGCAACACACCAGTGACAGCTTGGTAACACACACACACACACACACACACACACACACACACACACACGCCGTCTACACATACACTCACATACACACACACACCACACTCTACATATCTATACACTCATACACTCACACCTATACACACTCACACACACACACACACTACACGCTACACACACACTACACACTCACACCTACACACACACACACACACACACAACTCTACATATCTATACACTCACACCTACACACACACACACACAGCACCTATACACACACACACACACACACACACTCTTACATATCTATACACTCATACACTCAGCACCTACATACACACACACACACACACTCTACATACATATCTATACACTCGCACCTATACACACACACACACACACACACACCACACACTCTACATATCTACACTCACATACACACACCACAACTACACACACACACACACACACACTCACACACACTACACACTACATACACACTACACACACACACACACACTCTTATACACACCTATACTACATACACACTCGCACCTATACACACACACACACACACACACACACACACACACACACACACTCTACATATCTATACACTCACACCTATACACACACACACACACACACACACTCTACACATATCTATACACTCGCACCTATACACACACTACACACACACACACAACTCTACATATCTATACACTCGCACCTATACACACACACACACACACACCTCTACATATCTATACACTCACACCTACTACACGACACACACACACACTCTACATATCACACACACACACACACACACACACATACACACACACACCAGCTATCCACACACTACACACACACACACACACACACACACACACACACACACACACACACACACAACTCTACATATCTATACACTCACACCTACACACACACACACACAACTCTACATATCTATACACTCACACCTATACACACACACACACAACTCTACATATCTATACACTCACACCTATACACACACACACACACACACACTCTATATACACACACACTTTATACACATGCACACTACACCTACACACACACACACACTACACACACACTACACCTATACACACAACTCTACATATCTACACACTCACACCACACACACTACATACACACATACACACACAACTCTACATATCTATACACTCACACCTATCTACACACACACACAACACACTACAACTACACATATACACACACACACACACTCTACATATCTACTACACACACACACACAAACTCACACCTATACACACACACACACACACACAACTCTACATAT
>JACRUU010000003.1:18999587-19002087 GCA_030449085.1 Kryptopterus vitreolus
AGGAAATTTAGAGAACAGATCCAAAGTAAGAAAGATTTGTACATATGAGTGATTGTTTAGGGAACATACATAAGTACAGTATACATTCTAATGGTGTGTGTGTGTGTGTGTGTGTGTGTGTGTGTTAGAAATGGCGGTTCTACGTGAGCAGCTGAGTGAGGTGGAGGATGAGCGTTCTCAGTTACAGAGGAAGAGTACGGAGCTCTCCGCTACCATTTCCTCTACACTCGCCTCCTACACCTTCCTGGAGCAAACACTCGCATCCGAGACCAGCAAGTACGCGCCAAACAGTTTATTAGTGTATGGGGTGGAGTTTAATGCAATGTGGGTGGGGTTTAATGTGGGTGGGGTTTAATGTGGGTGGGGTTTATTGGTGTATGGGGTGGAGTTTATTGGTGTATGGGGTGGAGTTTGATGTAATGTGGGTGGAGTTTATTAGTGTATGGGGTGGAGTTTGATGTAATGTGGGTGGAGTTTAATGTAATGTGGGTGGGGTTTATTGGTGTATGTGGTGGAGTTTGATGTAATGTGGGTGGAGTTTAATGTAATGTGGGTGGGGTTTATTAGTGTATGGGGTGGAGTTTGATGTAATGTGGGTGGAGTTTAATGTAATGTGGGTGGGGTTATTGGTGTAGTGGTGGAGTGTATGGGGTGGAGTTTAATGATGTAATGTGGGTGGAGTTTATTATGTATGTGGGTGGATTTATTATGTGGTGGAGTTTGATGTAATGTGGGTGGGGTTTGATGTAATGTGGGTGGAGTTTAATGTAATGTGGGTGGGGTTTATTGGTGTATGGGGTGGAGTTTAATGTAATGTGGGTGGGGTTTAATGTAATGTGGGTGGGGTTTATTGGTGTATGTGGTGGAGTTTAATGCAATGTGGGTGGGGTTTAATGTAATGTGGGTGGGGTTTATTAGTGTATGGGGTGGAGTTTGAATGCTGTAATGTGGGTGGGGTTTAATGTAATGTGGGTGGGGTTTATTGGTGTATGGGGTGGAGTTTGATGTAATGTGGGTGGAGTTTGATGTAATGTGGGTGGGGTTTATTAGTGTATGGGGTGGAGTTTGATGTAATGTGGGTGGAGTTTGATGTAATGTGGGTGGAGTTTGATGTAATGTGGGTGGATTGGTGTTGTGGTTTTGGGGTGGGGTTATGTGTATGGGGTGGAGTTTGATGTAATGTGGGTGGAGTTTGTAGTTGTGGGTTGGGTTTATTGTGTTGTGGGTGAGTTTGATGTAATGGGTGGGGTTTGTGGGTGTTGGGTTTTTGGAGTTTGTTATTGTGTGTGGAGTTTTGTGTATGTGGGTGGGGTTTTGTATGTTGGGTGGATGTGTTGATTGTAATGTGGGTGGGGTTTGTATGTGGGTTAATGTAATGTGGGTGGGGTTTATTGTGTATGGGGTGGAGTTTGATGTAATGTGGGTGTTTAGTTTATGTAATGTGGGTGGGGTTTATTGGTGTATGTGGTGGAGTTTGATGTAATGTGGGTGGAGTTTGTTTGTGGGTGGATGTAATGTGGGTGGGGTTTATGGGGTTTATTGTAATGTGGGTGGGGTTTATTGGTGTATGTGGGTGGAGTTTGATGTAATGTGGGTGGAGTTTAGTTTGGGTGGGGTTTATTGGTGTATGTGGGTGGAGTTTATTGTGTATGTGGGTGGGGTTTATTAGTGGGTGGGGTTTATGGGTATGTGGAGTTTGATGTGGGTGGGGTTTAATGTGGGTGGGGTTTAGTTTGATGTAATGTGGGTGGGGTTTATTGGTGTATGGGGTGGTTTTTGTTTGATATGTGGGTGGGGTTTGGCTGTAATGTGGGTGGGGTTTAGTGTATGTTCTGTGGGCATGTGGGTGGGGTTTATTGTGTGTATGGGGTGGAGTTTTGTAATGGTGGGGTTTGATGTAATGTGGGTGGGGTTTATTGTGTAATGTGGGTGTTGTGGGTGGGGTTATTGGTGTATGTGGGTGGAGTTTGATGTAATGTGGGTGGAGTTTAATGTTTGGGTGGGGTTTATGTATGGGGTGGATGTGGGTGGAGTTTATTGTTTAATGTAATGTGGGTGGGGTTTATTAGTGTATGGGGTGGAGTTTGATGAATGTGGGTGAGTGGAGTTTGATTAGTATGGGGTGGAGGTTTGATCTAATGTGGGTGGGGTTTAGTTTATTAGTGTATGGGGTGGAGTTTGATGTAATGTGGGTGGAGTTTTGGAGTTTTTTTGTTTGTATGTGGTGGGGTTTTATGTGATGTGGGCGGAGTTTATTGATGTGATGTGGGCGGAGTTTATTGGTGTATGGGGTGGGGTTTGATGTGTGGGTGGATGTGGGCGGAGTTTATTGATGTGATGGGTGGATTTATGATGTGATTGTATGGGCGGAGTTTATTGATGTGATGTGGGGGAGTTTATGTGATGTGGGCGGAGTTGGGGGAGTTTATTGATGGTATGGGGTGAGGGTTTGATGTGATGTGGGCGGAGTTTATTGATGTGTGGCGGAGTTTATTGGTGT
>JACRUU010000003.1:19004587-19007087 GCA_030449085.1 Kryptopterus vitreolus
GGTGGTGTGTGTGTGTGTGTGTGTCGTGTGTGTAGGTGTGTGGTGTGTGTGTAGAGTGTGTGTCGTGTGTGTGTGTGTGTGTGCTGTGTGTGTTGTTGTGTTTGTGTGCAGGTGGTGTTTGGTGTGTGTGTGTGTGTGTGTGTGTGTGTGTGTGTGTGTGTGTGTGTTGTGTGTGTGTGTGTGTGATGTGCGTTGTGTGTGTGTGTGATGTGTGTGTGTGTGTGTGGGTGTGAATGTGCGTGTGTGTGTGTGTGTGTGTGTGTGTGTGTGTGTGTGTGTGTTTTGTGTGTGTCAGTGTTGTGTTTTGTGTTTTTGCGTGTGTGTGTAGTTTCTTCAGGCGGAGAATGAGATGACCCGACAGCAGTTAGTGGAGAGTGAGGGAATGCTGCGTTCACATCTGCAGGGTCTGAGGGAGAGAAACCTGGAGTGTGAGGACCTCAGAGTGGAGATACAGCATCTGCGGTAACACACACACACACACACACACACACACACACACACACACCCCCCTGTGGCACTGTTATAACTATGTTGTGTGTGTGTGCAGTGAGGAGAAAGAGTGTGTGCAGCAGGAGCTGGTGAGTACTCGTGATAAGGCACGGCTGATGTTGTTGGAGCAGGGAGAACAGCTGGCTCAGGCCACACTGGACACCGCTCTCCTACTGCAGCGTGTGTGTGCTCTCATCAACATCACACACACCACCCAGCACCACAAGGTACACACACACACACACACACACACACGTGTGCTGAACAGTGAATGATACACACAGCCTGACATGTAACCCCCCCTCCACACACACACACACACACACAGAGTGAAGATGGTACAGTCCAGACTGATCCTCCAGCTGTTCCTCAGCCCAGCAGCTCCTTCCTTCACTCTGTCATCAACGCTCTGACTGAGGAGCAGCCGTGTGACACAGCGCCACCGACTGTGCCGGGTGTGTAAACACACACACACACACACACACACACACAGACTGGGTTAGATAATGGACAGAATAAAGGGTAGATGCAGGTGTGTGTATGACTGACAGGTCAATTATTATAGTACAGTGAGGGAATGAGATTAAGATCACTGATGAAACCCGGGATCTACTCGGTCACCTGATCACCTTAACGCCAGGTAACGGCAAGGGGGTGGGGCCTAAACACCAATAGTGAACCTACACAGGTAAAATAACAGTAATAATAATATTACTCTGGTGTCAGGATCAAACAGTCAGTGACCGAATCTACCGTGTGTGTGTGTGTGTGTGTGTGTGTGTAGTAAACTGTGTACAGGAAGAGGACCCGGTTGAGAACACGGGCAGCAGGAGCAGTGCCTTTACTCGCATCACACCCTCTGAACACTCGAACACTAATAACGGTAACACACTCAATATATATTATATGTGGTGGTGAATATTTATACAGTTTATTTATATATATATATATACACACACACACACACACACAAACATATATATATATATATATATATTTATATTATATATATAAAGAGATACAGATGGTTGCATTGTTTTACACATGTTCTATGTTGTTCTATATATATCTATATATCTATATATATATCATATATGGTGTGTGTGTGTGTGTGTGTGTGTGTGTGTGTGTGTGTGTGTTGTGTGTTAGATGCTAAGTGTGGCACTACTCTGCTGAAGATGTTCTCGTCTCTGGGTGAGAATGTGTCTGAGCTCCACTACGCCATCGAGCAACTGAAACAACACAAGGACTCTGAGATACACACACTGCACAAGAACATGTAAGGAACACGTGTACACACACACACACCTACACACACACACACACACACACACACACACACACACACACACACACACCACACACACACACACACACACACACACACACACACACCACGCACCTACAAGAGAGACACAGTGCTGTAATTAAGTTGTGCTGCTGTTCCAGCTGTGACCTGCAGGGGGAGATGGAAGCACAGAATAACATACACGCTGCAGAGGAGGCGGAGCTTAAGCAGCAAGTGGGCCGGCTTAAAGGTCAGGTGGAGAAAGATGCCCAGGTGTTGCAGCAGAAGATAAAGGTAGGGGGCGATGTTGTACACTTGTAATTCTGTACTTATTTTAACATGTATCTGTACTTTACTGAATTATTTCTCTTTCTGGGAGCTTTAACTTTTTATGAGGATTAAAATGTAATTACCATTAATAAAATTGATAAATTGATCATATTTTATTGATTAATAATATAAAATTCTACAATTAAATTTTTATTACCAATATTTTTGCTGGGGGTAGATATATATATATATATATATATATATATATATATATATATATATATATATATATATATATATATATATATCCCTATAAACTCTCACTTCAGTAAAAATACAGTGTTTTTCCCTTTAAATGTACTCAAGTATCCAAAGTGCTATTAATTATTATGGGTGTCATTTATAGGGATATTTTGCTGGGGTTATATTTTACTGACTATCCCTAATTTAACT
>JACRUU010000003.1:19012087-19017368 GCA_030449085.1 Kryptopterus vitreolus
TTATTAATTTATTCACACATTAATTTATTTATTCATTGACACATTCATTTATTCATTCATTCACACGTTCATTCATTCATTCCTTCCCAAATATCCTCAAAAAGACACACAGTGTATCGATACAACACAACAAATAAATACATACAAATTCCAATGCATGTTACATTGACCAGACTCTCCTGGGCTCCATGGCCTGATGGAGTGTGTGTGTGTGTGTGTGTGTGTGTGTGTGTGTGTGTGTAGTCACGTTATTGCGACGTCACGCAGGGTCCCATTAACACGTGCGTCATACGGGGGACTTCTCCGTTGTGCGCATGCGCTATCTGTCCTACTGTAGCTTTAAGTGGGCGTGGCCTGGGGGTATGGTCAGATGTGAGCTGAAGCTGACGGAGATTAAGGTCTTCTCCTTCATCTCGGATTTATCTCCTCTTTAACACACGACACACGCACACACACACACACACACACGCACACACACACACACACACACACACACACACACACACACACACGCACACACACCGCACACACCACGACGCACAATCCAGGGAACGGCAGCATGTCTGTAGCAGGGCTGAAGAAGCAGCTCCATAAAGCCACTCAGGTGAGAGCGCGTTTACATCACACACACACACACACACCCACAACAGCATGCACCCCGCACAGGCAACCAAGATACACTATGTCGCGTGAATCTAAGTGTGCACACAACACACACCCCGCATGCAGCACAGGGATATATGTCGCGTGAATCTAAGTGTGTGTGTGCTTGCGATGTGTGTGTGTGTGTGTGTGTGTGTGTGTGTGTGCGTGTGTGCGCGTGTGTACATGTTCGTGTTCACCTGTCTCATAGACATGGAGCTGATTGATGAGGCTACTCTCACTGTCACTACACTGTCTCACTGTCACTATACTGTCTCACTGTCACTACACTGTCTCACTGTCACTATACTGTCTCACTGTCACTGTCTCACTACTGTCTCACTGTCACTACTGTCTCACTGTCACTTTACTGTCACTGTCACTACTGTCTCACTGTCACTGTCACTGTCTCACTGTCTCACTGTCTCACTGTCACTACACTGTCTCACTGTCACTGTCTCACACTACACTGTCTCACTGTCACTCACTGTCTCACTGTCACTACACTGTCTCACTGTCACTGTCACTACACTGTCTCACTGTCACTACACTGTCTCACTGTCACTACACTGTCTCACTGTCACTACTGTCTCACTGTCACTATACTGTCTCACTGTCACTGTCACACTGTCTCACTGTCACTACACTGTCTCACTGTCACTACACTGTCTCACTGTCACTGTCACTGTCTCACTGTCACTACACTGTCTCACTGTCACTTTACTGTCTCACTGTCACTACACTGTCTCACTTTACTGTCACTGTCACTTTACTGTCTCACTGTCACTATGTCTCACTGTCACTCACTGTCACTACTGTCTCACTGTCTCTGTCACTGTCACTACACTGTCTCACTGTCACTACACTGTCTCACTGTCACTACACTGTCTCACTGTCACTACACTGTCTCACTGTCACTATACTGTCTCACTGTCACTACACTGTCTCACTGTCACTTTACTGTCTCACTGTCACTACACTGTCTTACTGTCACTTTACTGTCTCACTGTCACTACACTGTCTTACTGTCACTCACTGTCTCACTGTCACTACTGTCTCACTGTCACTACTGTCTCACTGTCACTGTCTCACTGTCACTACTGTCACTGTCTCACTGTCTCACTGTCACTATACTGTCTCACTGTCACTACACTGTCTCACTGTCACTATACTGTCTCACTGTCACTACACTGTCTCACTGTCACTTTACTCACTGTCTCACTGTCACTGTCACTACACTGTCTCACTGTCACTTTACTGTCTCACTGTCACTACACTGTCTTACTGTCACTTTACTGTCTCACTGTCACTACACTGTCTTACTGTCACTTTACTGTCTCACTGTCACTACACTGTCTCACTACTGTCACTTTACTGTCTCACTGTCACTACACTGTCTTACTGTCACTTTACTGTCTCACTGTCACACTGTCTCACTGTCACTCACTGTCACTCACTGTCACTACTGTCTCACTGTCACTACTGTCACTGTCTCACTGTCACTATACACTGTCTCACTGTCACTATACTGTCTCACTGTCACTATACACTGTCTCACTGTCACTTTACTGTCTCACTGTCACACTGTCACACTGTCTCACTGTCACTACTGTCTCACTGTCACTACACTGTCTCACTGTCACTACACTGTCTCACTGTCACACTGTCTCACTGTCACTGTCTCACTGTCACTACACTGTCTCACTGTCACTACACTACACTGTCTCACTGTCATTATACTGTCTACTGTCTCACTGTCACTACTGTCACTTTACTGTCTCACTGTCACTACACTGTCTCTGTCACTGTCACTTTACTGTCTCACTGTCACTACACTGTCTCACTGTCACTACACTGTCTCACTGTCACTACACTGTCTTACTGTCACTACACTGTCTCACTGTCACTACACTGTCTCACTGTCACTGTCTCACTGTCACTGTCACTACTGTCTCACTGTCACTACACTGTCTCACTGTCACTATACTGTCTCACTGTCACTACACTGTCACTATACACTGTCACTGTCTCACTGTCACTATACTGTCTCACTGTCACTACACTGTCTCACTGTCACTACTGTCTTACTGTCTCACTGTCACTACACTGTCTTACTGTCACTTTACTGTCTCACTGTCACTACACTGTCTTACTGTCACTTTACTGTCTCACTGTCACTACACTGTCTTACTGTCACTACACTTACTGTCTCACTGTCACTACACTGTCTTACTGTCACTTTACTGTCTCACTGTCACTCACTGTCACTACACTGTCTTACTGTCACTACACTGTCTCACTGTCACTACACTGTCACTCACTGTCACTACACTGTCTCACTGTCACTACACTGTCTTACTGTCTCACTGTCACTACTGTCTCACTGTCTCACTGTCACTACACTGTCTCACTGTCACTACACTGTCTCACTGTCACTGTCACACTGTCTCACTGTCACTACACTGTCTCACTGTCACTACACTGTCTCACTGTCACTTTACTGTCTCACTGTCACTTTACTGTCTCACTGTCACTGTCTCACTGTCACTACACTGTCTCACTGTCACTACACTGTCTCACTGTCACTACACTGTCTCACTGTCTTACTGTCACTTTACTGTCTCACTGTCACTACACTGTCTTACTGTCACTTTACTGTCTCACTGTCACTACACTGTCACTGTCACTATACTGTCTCACTGTCACTATACTGTCTCACTGTCACTACACTGTCTTACTGTCACTGTCACTACTGTCTCACTGTCTCACTGTCACTGTCACTTACCGGTTCTACTCACTGTCACTCTGTCACTGTCACTACACTGTCTCACTGTCACACTACTGTCACTGTCTCACTGGTCACTATACGTCACTGTCACTATACTCACTGTCTCTACTGTCACTACTGTCTCACTGTCACTGTCTGTCTCACTGTCACTACACTGTCTTACTGTCACTTTACTGTCTCACTGTCACTACACTGTCTTACTGTCACTTCACTACACTGTCTCACTGTCACTACACTGTCTTACTGTCACTTTACTGTCTCACTGTCACTACACTGTCTTACTGTCACTTTACTGTCTCACTGTCACTACACTGTCTTACTGTCACTTTACTGTCTCACTGTCACTACACTGTCTTACTGTCACTTTACTGTCTCACTGTCACTCTGTCACTGTCATCACTGTCTCACTGTCACTACACTGTCTCACTGTCACTTACTGTCACTGTCTCACTGTCACTACACTGTCTCACTGTCACTACACTGTCTCACTGTCACTACTACTGTCTCACTGTCACTACACTGTCTCACTGTCACTACACTGTCTCACTGTCACTATACTGTCTCACTGTCACTACACTGTCTCACTGTCACTACACTGTCTCACTGTCACTTACTGTCTCACTGTCACTACACTGTCTCACTGTCACTGTCTCTGCACTGTCACTACACTGTCTCACTGTCACTGTCACACTGTCTCACTGTCACTACACTGTCTTACTGTCACTTTACTGTCTCACTGTCACTCACTGTCATACTGTCACTGTCACTACACTACTGTCACTTTACTGTCTCACTGTCACTGTTCACACTGTCTCACTGTCACTACACTGTCATCACTGTCTCACTTGTCAATTACTGTCTGTCTCACTGTCACTACACTGTCTCACTGTCACTTTACTGTCTCACTGTCACTACACTGTCTCACTGTCACTACACTGTCTCACTGTCACTACACTGTCTCACTGTCACTTTACTGTCTCACTGTCACTACACTGTCTTACTGTCACTGTCTCACTGTCTGTCTCACTGTCACTATACTGTCTCACTGTCACTATACTGTCTCACTGTCACTTTACTGTCTCACTGTCACTACACTGTCTTACTGTCACTTACTGTCTCACTGTCACTGTGTCTCTGTCACTCACTGTCACTGTCACTACACTGTCTCACTGTCACTTTACTGTCTCACTGTCACTTTACTGTCTCACTGTCACTATACTGTCTCACTGTCACTATATTGTCTCACTGTCACTATACTGTCTCACTGTCACTACACTGTCTCACTGTCACTGTCACACTGTCTCACTGTCACTATACTGTCTCACTGTCACTCTGTCTCACTGAGATCTGTGACTGACTCAGTGAGACAGGTGAGACAGGTGGACTGAACTCGTCTCTTTAACCTTTAACCTGCGATACGCTACCGTGAAGATGATGTTACGCTGTCTTACCCACAATGCACTGCAGCACTCAGACGATGTTTCCGTTTCAAAATGGAGGATGATTCATTTACAGTGTCGGTGTTCATCTTCCCTGAGAATAATAACCAGCTGAGACTGTGTGTGTGTGTGTGTGTGTGTGTGTGTGTGTGTGTGTGTGTGTGTGTGTGTGTGTGTGTGTGAGAGAGAGAGAGAGAACGGCGAGAGGAGTGCATGTGTTAGTGTGTGTGTTGGGAGTGTGTGTGTATGAGAGAGAGAAGCGATTGTGTGTGTGTGCACGTTGTGTGTGTGTGAGAAAGCGATTGTGTGTGTGTGATGTGTGTGTGTGTGTTTGTGTGTTTGTGTCTTTGATTGTGTGTGTGTTTGTGTGTGTTTGTGTGAGAGTTGGTGTGTTGTGTGTGTGTGTGTGTGT
>JACRUU010000003.1:19027868-19030368 GCA_030449085.1 Kryptopterus vitreolus
TTTTTTTTTTTTGCTGTGATGTAAAGAAAGTGTTTTGTTTGTTTGTTTGTTTGTTGTTTGTGTTGATTTGTTTTGCAGTTAGGAAATAAAATTCTAATTTCACGATAGGAACCGTATTATTCCACAATAAACACTACATCAGTATTTTATTACACCTCGACATGCAGTACAACGAGAATCAACAACAACAATAATAACAACAATAATAACAATAATAATAATAATAATAAATACTATTTTTGGTGCATGCCCTCACACACACACACACACACACACACACACACACACACACACACAGCTGTACGTTACTGTATATTTAACTCTATAAATGGAATGTAATAATGATGTGAAACTGAAACTGTGAGAAATGAAAGTGAACAGAAATAAATCCTCAGTCAGTGTGAATTCCTCTTCATTCTGTGGTGTGTGTGTGTTTGTGTGTGTGTGTGTGTGTGTGTGGTGTGTGTGTGTGTGTGTGTGTGTGTGGTGTGTGTTGTGTGTGTTGTGTGTGTGTGTGTGTGTGTGTGTGTGTGTGTGTGTGTGTGTGTGTGTGTGTGTTTGTGTTGTGTGTGTGTTTGTGTGTTGTGTGTGATTTGTGTGGGTGTGGTGTGTTTGTGTTTGTGTGTGTGTGTTGTGTGTGTGTGTGTACTGTGTGTGTATGTGTGTGTGTGTGTGTGTGTAGGGTGTGTTGTGTGTGTATTTGTGTGTTTGTGTGTGTGTGTGGGTGTGTGTGTGTGTATTGGTGTGTTTGTGTGTGTGTTGTGTTGGGTCATGGGTGTGTATGGTGTGTGTTGTGTGTGTGTATTTGTGTGGGTCCAATGTAGTCCTTTTTGTCGGGGTGTGTTGGGTGTGTCGTGTGTGTTGTGTGTGTGTGTGTGTGAATGTTTGTGTTGTGTGTTATTTGTGTGCTGTGTGTGTTGTTGTGTTGGTGTAGTGTAGGTGCTGTGTTTTGGGTGTGTGTTTTGTGTCTGTATGGGTGTGGGTGTGTGTATGTGTTGTGTCTTTGTTGTTTGTGTTATTTTGTGGGTGTGCTTTGTGTGTGTGGTTGGTGTCTGTGTGTGTGTGTTTTTGTGTGGTGGTGTTGTGTGTGTGTGGTGTTGTGGTGTGTGTGTGTTCTGGGTGTGTGTGTTGTGTGTGGTGTGTGTGTATGTGTGTTGATGTGTGGGGTGGTGTGTGTGCTGCATGTGTTTGTGTGGGTGTCTGTGGTGATGTGTGTCTTGTGTTGTGGGTCTTGTGGGTTGTGTGGTCTTTGTGTGGCGTGTCCTTTGTGTGTGTATGGGTGTGTGGTCTGTGTGTGTGGGTGTGTGTGTGTGTGTGTGTATGTGTGTGTATGTGTGTGTGTCTTATGGTCGTGGGTGTGTGATGTGTGTGGGTGTGTGTGTGTGTCTGTGGGTGTGTGTGGTGTTGTGTTTGTGTCCTGTGTGTGTGTGTGTGTGTGTGTCGTGTGTGTGTGTGTGTGTGGGTGTGGGTGTGTTTGTGTGTGTGTATTTGTTCTGTGTGTGTGTGTGGGGTGTGTTGGTGTGTGTGTGTGTGTGTGTGTCTGTGTGTGTGTGGTGTGTGTGTTAGGTGTGTGTGTGGTCTGTGTGTCATTTGTGTGTGTGTGTATGGTGCTATGTGTGTGGTTGTGTGGTGTATTTGTGTGGGTGTGTGTGTGTGTGTCTGTGGGTGTGTATTTGTGTGTGTGGATGTGGTGTGTGTGTGTGTGTGTGTGTGGGGGTGTGATGGGGTAGTGGTTGTGTCGGTGTGTATTTGTGGGGTGTGTGTGTGTGTGTATGTGTGTGGTGGGTGTGTGTATGTGTGTGGGTTGTGTGTGTGTATTGTGGTGTGTGTGTGTGTGTATTGTGTGTTTGTGTGTGGTGTGGTTGTGTGTGTGTGTTTGTTGTGTGTGTGGTGTGTGTGTGTGTGTGTGTGTGTGTGTGTGTGTGTATTGTGTGGTGTTGGTCTGTGTTGTGTGGGTGTGTGTGTGTGGCTGTGGGTGTATGGGTGTGTTTGTGTGTGGGTGTGTTTGTGTGTGTGTTTGTGTGTGTGTATGGGTTGTGTGGGTGGGTGTATTTGGTGGGTGTGTGTGTGTGGGTGGTGGTGTTGTGTGTGTGCTGGGTGTGTTTGTGTGTGGGTGTGTTTGTGTGTGTATTTGTGTGGGTGTGTGTATGGGTGTGTTTGTGTGTGTGTATTTGTGTGGGTGTGGGTGTATGGGTGTGTGTGTGTGTGTGTGTTTGTGTGTTGTGGTGTGTGTGTGTGTGTGTGGGTGTGTGGTGTGTGTGTGTGTGTGGGTGTTGTGTGGTGTTTGTGGTGTGTGTATTGTGATGTGTGTGTTATGGGTGTGTGTCTGGTATTGTGGGTGTGTGTATGGGTGTGTTTGTGTGTGTGTATTTGTGTGGGTGTCTGTGTGTGTTTTTGTTTATGGGTGTGTGTCTGTGGGTGTATGGGTGTCTGTGGGTGTTTTTTATGTATGTGTTTGTGTGTGTGGTGGGTTTGTGTGGGTGTATGGCTGCTTGTGTTT
>JACRUU010000003.1:19035368-19040368 GCA_030449085.1 Kryptopterus vitreolus
GTTATTGAATTTAATGTTTGTATTTATGTTTGTTATGTAGCATTGTATTTGCAGAGACAATGACACAGACACATGACACTATACACCATTTGCTACAAACAATTTATTGTAGCATTGAGTTATAATGGTGCAGAGACAGGAGGTGACACAGACACATGACACTATACACCATGACATCCTGCTACACCGCTTACAGAGTTACATAAGCATTCAGGGACCGGCGTAAAAAGGTCTAAATGCTTCCTGTCTGAACGTACCACCACCTACCGCTTTGTAGAGATAAATGGAGAATTATCCTGGTTTACCCAAGTAAAATATGGGGTGCCACAAGGTTCAGTGTTAGGACCTGTTCTCTTCACAATATACTTCCCTTATATCATTAGAAGACATGAGAATAATAGACACTGTTGTGCTGATGATACCCAGCTATATCTCTCCACAAAGATTATAATTATCTACATGAAGTGAATCTATTACAGATGTGAAAAATCGGACGTCTCGTAACTTCACACTACTAAACCCTGATAATACAGAGATGTACCTCGTCAGTCCAAAGAGCAGCACACAGAACCTCCACCATTTAAACACAGCTTTAGGTTCTGTAACTACCAGTTCTACAGTAAAGAACCTGAGACTTTATTCTACATAACTATTTATCTTTTATCACTTTATAAAAACATCCCTCTAAGGAACATTGCCGAGCTACGAAACCTCCTATCTTTATCCGAGGCAGAGAAGCTAGCCCATGCATTCATAACCTCCAGACTGGACTGTTATAATGCATTATTAGGTGGTTGTCCAGTTTCATTAATGAACAAGTTACAGTTGGTGCAGAACGAGAATTCTCACAATGTTATCATAAAAAACACCAATATTATCCTCCTTACACTCTCCACTGTTATATTTATAATCACCTACAAACTACTGATTTACAAAACTCTCAATCATTTCACTCCTATATATATATATACATATATATCTCAAATCTTATAACACACTCTACAACTCTATAAATCTTATAACACACTCTATAACACTCTATAACTCTATAAATCTTATAACACACTCTATAACACTATCAAATCTTATAACACACTCTATAACACTTACTCTATCACACACTATCATATACTTCTATACTCCACTTATAACACACTCTATAAAACTCTATAAAATCTATAACACACTCTAACTATAACACTCTTATACAACTCTATACAATCTTATAACACACTAACACTATAACTCTATAACACTCTATAACTCTATAAACATGATCTTATACACTCTATAACACTATAAATCTATAACTCTATAATCTTATAACACACTCTATAACACTACTCTATAAATCTTATAACACACTCTATAACACTATAAATCTTATAACACACTCTATATACAACTCTATCTATAAACTAAACCACTATAAATCTTATAACACACTCTACAACTCTATAAATCTTATAACACACTCTATAACACTCTATAACTCTATAAACATGACTCTATACACTCTATAACACTCTATAACTCTATCAAATCTTATAACACACTCTATAACACTATCAAATCTTATAACACACTATAACACTATAACTCTATAAATCTTATAACACACTCTATAACTCTATAAATCTTATAACACACTCTATAACTATCAAATCTTATAACACACTCTATAACACTCTATAACTATCAAATCTTATAAACATAACACTCTATAACTATACACACTCTATAACTCTATAACTCTATAAATCTTATAACACACTCTATAACACTCTATAACTCTATAAACATGATATACACTCTATAACTATAACTATAAATCTATAACAACTAACACTATAAATCTTATAACACACTCTATAATACTCTATAATACTATAAATCTTATAACACACTCTATAACACTATAAATCTTATAACACACTCTATAACTCTATAAATCTTATAACACACTCTATAACTCTATAAATCTTATAACACACTCTATAACACTATCAAATCTTATAACACACTCTATAACACTCTATAACTCTATAAATCTTATAACACACTCTATAACACTATCACACTCTATCTCTATAAACATGATATACACTCTATAACACTCTATAACTCTATAAACATGATATACACTCTATAACACTCTATAACTCTATAAATCTTATAACACACTCTATAACACTCTATAACACTATAAATCTTATAACACACTCTATAACACTCTATAACACTATAAATCTTATAACACACTCTATAATACTCTATAACACTATAAATCTTATAACACACTCTATAATACTCTATAACACTATAAATCTTATAACACACTCTATAACACTATAAATCTTATAACACACTCTATAACACTCTATAACACTATAAATCTTATAACACACTCTATAACACTCTATAACTCTATAAATACTGCTAATGTAAATGTAAATAACAAAACTCCACACTTCTAATTCCTGGAATAATAAAGAGCATTAAAGGCGTTAGAAAGTTCTCACATGTAGCACCTAAACGTTGGGATTTTCCAGACCGTGTTCAGGTCTCAGACTCTCTCTCCCAGTTTAAGTGTAGATTAAAGACTTTTTAAAACGATCTATAACACTTCATAATGCATCAGTTGTGTTATAGTACATTTATATTGTTCTTACTATGAACAGCAGCTACACTCATTGTTCTCCCCTGCTTCTCTTTTCCTGCATCCCGAGGCTTCCTGAGTTCCCTCCAGATCCACTTGTGTTCCACCCCATAATAGTGAGTACACGCTGGAATAAACAAGACCCCCCCACCCCCCCCCCTCCCCCCCGCTCAACCCCGAACATCTGCATACATCTGCATACATCACCACTCATCTAGTGAAGAACCACCTCTGGATCCCATTCTGTACATTTTATATGATCAGACTGTAACAGAAGTGTAGAATGATATTATTTATAACACACACACACACACACACACACACACACACACACACACACACACACACACACACTCTGCTGCACCACATACACTCACACTGTTAATAACACACAGCTGGGGATGAGGTTTCACTTTTCAGCTCGATTCCTCTCATGGTTTCTTTCCACTAAGAGAGTTTTTCCTTCACCAGTCGCCCCGATCACACTCGCTCAGGGACTGTGTGTGTGTGTGTGTGTGTGTGTGTGTGCGCACACTCGCTCAGGGACTCATGTGTGTGTGTGTGTGTGTGTGTGTGTGTGTGTGTGTGTGTGTGCGCACACTCGCCGGTGTGTGTGTGTGTTGTGTGCGTGTGGTGTGTGTGTCAGGGCCACACCCTCGTGTGTGTGTGTGTGTGCTCTGTGTGTGTGTGTGTGTGTGTGCGCACACTCTCGCTCATGGACTCGTGTGTGTGTGTGTGTGTGTGCGCACACTCGCTCAGGGACTCATAACCACCACCACCACCTACCACCCACCACCGACATCACCATCATCACCACCATCACCAACCCACACCACCACCACCACCAACAACCACCACCACCACATACACCATCATAACCACCATCACCACACCACCACTAACACCACCACCAACACCACCACACCACAACCACCACAACACTCACCACCCACCTCACCAACCACCACCACCACACCACCAACACCACCTCACCAACACCACCCCACCATACACCATCCCACCACCACCACCACCACCACCATTCACCAACACCACACCACCACCACCACCACCATCATCACCAACACCACCCCACCACACACTCACCATCATAACCCCACCACCACCTACACCACATCCCACCATCAACCCCACCACCACACCCCCCACCACCTACACCATCATCCCACCACCACCCCACCCCACCACCACCACCAACACCACCACCCCTCATCACCACACCCACCACCTACACCACCCACCATCACCAACACCACCCCACCCACATCCCCACCCCACACCCATCACCCACACCACCACCACACCTACACAACCCCCACCTACACCATCATCAATCACCACCATCACCAACATCACACCACACACCATCCATCAACACCACCACCACCACATACACCAACACCATCACACCATCACCACCAACCACCACCAACCATAACCACCACCTACACCATCTCAACCACCACCACCACCACCACCACACCATCATCACCATCATCACCAACTTCACCACCATCACCACCTACACCATCATCACCACCATCACAAACACACACTACACCATCAACACCATAACACCCATCATCACCACCATCACCACCAACACCAACAACACATCAACACCACCCATCCACCACCATCACCCACACCCCCCCCCAACACCACATAACAACCATCACACCACCACACCACCAACACCACCCTCCTCCCCCCCCCTACACCACACCACATACACCCCCTACACCACACTCCCACCAACACCAACACCACCTACACCACCACAACAACACCCCCCCACCACCATCACCACACCCCAACAACAACAACCACCCACCACCACCACCACCTACACCCTCACCATCCCCTGCGCACACTCGCTCAGGGACTCGTGTGGTGTGTGTGTGCGCACACTCGCTCAGGGACTCGTGTGTGTGTGTGTGCGCACACTCGCTCAGGACTCGTGTGTGTGTGTGTGTGTGTGTGTGTGTGTGTGTGTGCGCACTCGCTCAGGGACTGTGTGTGTGTGTGTGTGTTGTGTGTGTGTGGTGTGCGCACACTCGCTCAGGGACAACCCATCATCATCACCACCATGCACCACCACCACCACACCACCTACACCCATAACCACATCACCATACACCATACACCACCACCACCACCACCTACACCACAACACCACCACCACCACCCATACACCATCATAACCACCACCACCACAAACACCACCACAAACAACACCAACACCACCACAACACCACCAACACCCACCACCACCACCTACAACCACCACCACCACCACCACCACATACCACCATCACCA
>JACRUU010000003.1:19047868-19050368 GCA_030449085.1 Kryptopterus vitreolus
AACTACTATAACTACAGTCTTATAAACTACTATAACTACAGTCTTATAAACTACTATAACTACAGTCTTATAAACTACTATAACTACAGTCTTATAAACTACTATAACTACAGTCTTATAAACTACTATAACTACAGTCTTATAAACTACTATAACTACAGTCTTATAAACTACTATAACTACAGTTTTATAAATTACTATAACTACAGTGTTATAAACTACTATAACTACAGTGTTATAAATTACTATAACTACAGTGTTATAAACTACTATAACTACAGTTTTATAAATTACTATAACTACAGTGTTATAAACTACTATAACTACAGTTTTATAAATTACTATAACTACAGTGTTATAAACTACTATAACTACAGTGTTATAAAGTACTATAACTACAGTGTTATAAAGTACTATAACTACAGTTTTATAAAGTACTATAACTACAGTCTTATAAACTATTATAACTACAGTCTTATAAACTACTATAACTACAGTGTTATAAACTACTATAACTACAGTTTTATAAATTACTATAACTACAGTGTTATAAACTACTATAACTACAGTCTTATAAAGTACTATAACTACAGTGTTATAAACTACTATAACTACAGTCTTATAAAGTACTATAACTACAGTCTTATAAACTACTATAACTACAGTGTTATAAAGTACTATAACTACAGTGTTATAAAGTACTATAACTACAGTGTTATAAAGTACTATAACTACAGTGTTATAAAGTACTATAACTACAGTGTTATAAACTACTATAACTACAGTTTTATAAACTATTATAACTAGAAAAAACTATAACTAAGAAAAAAAAAGAAAAAAAAAAAAAAAAAAACAGTGTCTTATAAACTACTATAACTACAGTGTTATAAACTACTATAACTACAGTTTATAAACTACTATAACTACAGTGTTATAAACTACTATAACTACAGTGTTATAAGTCTTATAAACTACTATAACTACAGTGTTATAAACTACTATAACTACAGTGTTATAAAGTACTATAACTACAGTGTTATAAACTACTATAACTACAGTGTTATAAATTACTATAACTACAGTGTTATAAACTACTATAACTACAGTCTTATAAACTACTATAACTACAGTCTTATAAACTACTATAACTACAGTCTTATAAACTACTATAACTACAGTCTTATAAACTACTATAACTACAGTCTTATAAACTACTATAACTACAGTCTTATAAACTACTATAACTACAGTCTTATAAACTACTATAACTACAGTCTTATAAACTACTATAACTACAGTGTTATAAACTACTATAACTACAGTGTTATAAAGTACTATAACTACAGTCTTATAAACTACTATAACTACAGTCTTATAAACTACTATAACTACAGTCTTATAAACTACTATAACTACAGTGTTATAAACTACTATAACTACAGTGTTATAAACTACTATAACTACAGTGTTATAAACTACTATAACTACAGTTTTATAAACTATTATAACTACAGTCTTATAAACTACTATAACTACAGTGTTATAAACTACTATAACTACAGTGTTATAAATTACTATAACTACAGTGTTATAAACTACTATAACTACAGTGTTATAAACTACTATAACTACAGTTTTATAAACTATTATAACTACAGTGTTATAAATTACTATAACTACAGTGTTATAAACTACTATAACTACAGTGTTATAAACTACTATAACTACAGTGTTATAAATTACTATAACTACAGTGTTATAAATTACTATAACTACAGTGTTATAAACTACTATAACTACAGTCTTATAAACTACTATAACTACAGTCTTATAAACTACTATAACTACAGTTATAAACTACTATAACTACAGTGTTATAAACTACTTACTACAATAAACTACTATAACTACAGTGTTATAAACTACTATAACTACAGTGTTATAACGCTTATAAACAGTTTTATAAATACTATAACTACAGTTTTATAAATTACTATAACTACAGTGTTTATAAACTACTATAACTACCGGTTATACTATAACTACAGTGTTATAAACTATTACTATACAACTATTACTATAACGTGGTTTATACATGTGTTACTTATAACTACTATAAATATAACTACAGTGCAAACTACTATTAACTATAAACTATGAACAGTCACTATACTACTACAGTGTTATAAATTACTATAAACTACAGGTTATAAATTACTATAACTACAGTGTTATAAACTACTATAACTACAGTGTTATAAACTACTATAACTACAGTGTTATAAATTACTATAACTATAGTGTTACTATACACATGATGCAGAACTTGTTACATGCTGAAGGGTTTAAGTGAAACCACACACACACACACACACACACACACACACACACACACACACACACTGTGTCCTCTGTGTGTGAGTTCAGAAAATATTCAGTTGTTTGTTTGTGTGTTTGTTTAGATCCTGATTTTTTTGTTTGTTTTTGAAGATTCTTCACA
>JACRUU010000003.1:19067868-19082868 GCA_030449085.1 Kryptopterus vitreolus
ATTAACCACACCATATATATAAATATTATGCACACACTCTATATTATACACACTCTCTATATTATATACACACACTATATTATACACACTCTCTATATATATTATACACACTCTCTATATTATACACACCATATATATTATACACACACTCTATATTATACACATATTATACTCTATATTATACTCTTTGTTAATTAAAATGTATACATCCACACACTCTATAAGCACAATTAAATATTTAATTGTTATATATTTAACGTACATTATCACTGTAACATTCATGAACATTCATGAACTTATCTATATATATATATATATATATATATATATATATATATATATATATATATATATATATATATGGATATAATTAATCTATTTCTTTATATTAATTTTGTGATGATGGTTGTTGAATTTTTTTTTACATATTAAATTTTTATATATTAATAAATAGAAATTGAATAAAAATATATCAAATTACAACAATATATATATATATCTATATATCTATATATCTATCTATCTATATATATATAGCTATAGATAGATAGATAGATAGATAGATCGATAGATAGATATAGAAATACACACAATGTACAATATATACACACACACGATGTATAAATGGATATATGAGGTAAATATATACATTTTTCAGCAAACAAAAATCGTGTGTAAATATTTTTATACACATTTATTGAGAAATCATGAGATAAAAGTTAAAAATGTTTTCACTCTGTATATAAAAAAGTTTATATCTATCAGAAAACACAAACATGACGAATATACAACATGGAAAAAACAACATTATAACATAAAGGTGCAATAAGGAGACATTAAAGAGTAATCATGTGGCATAAGGGAGTAATGAGGAGACGTAAGGAAACACGTTGTACACAAACACAAATCTGTCTAAATAAACCCTATGAGTGAGTCACAGTTAAAGCTAGATCAGATTACACAGGGGGAAAACATCGCATTTGTGTGTGTGTGTGTGTGTGTGTGTGTGTGTGTGTTATAAATATCTATAAATCTATAGAAGTGTGTAAACATGTCCATGTAGTATATTGATCATATAACATTAATAATGATGTAAATAGTAAAAAAAAGACAAGGAACAAACAAACAAATAAGCAAACAAAGAAGAAGCAAAGAAATCAAATCTCTGCTTGTTGTTAAGAATTTTAAATGAAACTCTAAGTATTAATATAAGTGTATTTAACATTTTATTGATCTTCTACAGCGTGTGTTTCCCTCAATAAACATCTCATTTACATCATTCTTCTCTATTCCAGCTTTTCATTCTTTCACTTATCATTTAATTTATTTTACTGTAATAAAGTCTTTATTCAGATTGATTTCATATCAGATGGTTTAAATTGTACTCTCGTGAAAAAGTAATTGTATTGAAATTGTGTAATCTGAAAATTATACTTTGTATAAAGTGCATTTGCAGATAATAGAATTAGATTTAAACACCACTTATTTGTACTTAAGTCGAGTAAACTTTAATGATAATATTTCTCAACACAATTTAGCGCGGGATTTAACAATGCACTTTGTACTTAAACATACATTTGAAATCATTATGTTTTTATAGTGCTTCAAAGAAGTGCACTTATATCTCAGTAGTGAGTAATTACAATAAACGTGCCTACAATAACTGTTTTTAATTTCCACTTAAGTATGACGTCCGAAATTCTTTAATATGTTGTAAATGTGTTTAGTCGCGGTACATTTAATTCACATTTATGCGTATTTTAAATGACATTAAAGTATTTTTATTTTAGTTTGCATGTCAGTAACTGATCAGTGCATTTCAACTATTTATTAAATACACTATAATTAATTAATGAAAGTTCACATAAAGATGTAATGAAGTTTATAAAAATTACTAAAAACATTCTACTAATTCTCTTTATAGTAAATTTAACCTGTGATGTATTTGTGATGCATTTAAGTGGTGACAACATTTACATTTATTCATATTTGTGTTCTAATAAAGTCTATTATTTGTGTAATAAGTAAACTTTATAAAAGATACTTGATAAAGTGCCCTGTTTCACAGCTGGTGAGAATCATGTATAAACACTCTCAGGATAAAAGGAGAAATCGTGACAGAATATAAAGAATTAAAACTCGTTAAAACTAATTTAAAATAATGTTTAGTAAAAAGTATCAAATATTTTCCTCTTCATAAATAAATGTCAGACGTGGGATTGGAAATCTGATGCCTGTGTATAAATATTTATTTATTAATGTTTTCTTATTTTGTTTTTTGTCTGTTTTCTGTTCGCTAATGAAAAAAAATTTATACGTAAATGTTCAACACAATTTTAATGAAGTGTTCACAGCAATAAAGCCATTACTGATTATCAATTGAATTATATTATTGTTTTGTACTTGTATATAATCTATATATATATATTTATATATATTATATTTATTTTGAGCGCGGGGCACGGTGGTTTAGTGGTTTATCACGTTCGCCTCACACCGCCAGGGTCCGGGTTCGATTCCCGTCTCGGTCATGTGTGTGTGGAGTTTGTGCATGTTCTCCCCGTGTCTCAGGGGGTTTTTCTCCGGGTTCTCCGGTTTCCTCCCCCGGTCCAAAAACATGCACGGTAGGTTGATTGGCACCTTGGAAAATTGTCTCTAGTGTATGAATGTGTGTGTGTGTGTGTGTGTGTGTGTGTGTGTGTGTGTGTGTGATGGGTTGGCATTCCATCCAGGGTGTATCCTGCCTTAATGCCCATAGACGCCTGAGATAGGACACAGACTCCCCGTGACCCGAGGGAAGATCGGATAAAGCGGTAGAAGATGAATGAATGAATGAATATTTATTTTGTCTTATTGCAGTACAGGGTTTAATTGTGATTTTATGGTGAATAAATCACAGATTCTCTCTAAAGAGGAAATAAATGTCGTCATTTCCCTAACAATGATTTTGTTTCATTTGTGTTTATATTTAATCTTTATTTCAGATGGTATCGGTGTTTAAATCTGATAAGAGTTTGTATGGAGATGGTGAATGGTGTGGAACTGAGCGTCACCTGATGAGGCGTATGAGGAGGAGGGGGGGGGGGGGGGGGGGGGGGGGGGCGTGGCCAGGCAGTGCTCAGGTGTTTTAGTGTGCAGGTAAATTCACTGTCACTCATTACAGCTCACTCACTCAGCTCTCAAACACTAAGCCTCAGAAAAATGTTGTTTACATTAGCACTAAGGACGGAGGAAACCTGGATTTAACTCACAGAGAGAGAGAGCGAGAGCGAGGGAGCGAGAGAGAGAGAGAGAGAGAGAGAGCGACGGAGGACGTTTCCTGCAGTAAGTTTCTCAGCATGGCTGTTATCACTTTATCATTTGTGAATGTTGCCGCTGGTCGATGCCAATTTTGATCTCCAAAAAAGAAGGAAAGAAAAAAAGAAGTGAAACTGGACATTTGCCAAACAAAGCCGTGACATTAGATGCCAGGAGACACACCTTGACGTGAGTCAGAAAGCTGCAGAGACTTTGGGAGCGAGAAACGAGATGCCTGTGGTGAAGGCGGAGGACGAGAGTCCGGCTCAGATGGCGGTGGAGACGACAGACCCTCTGAACTCCGACCCTCCTAAAGGCCGGCGGAGGAAAAGACCCCTGCAGAGGGGAAAACCTCCGTACAGCTACATCGCCCTCATCTCCATGGCCATCGCCAGCTCTCCTGATCGCAAACTCACTCTCGGGGGCATCTACAAGTTCATCACGGACCGCTTCCCCTTTTATCGGGACAATTCCAAAAAGTGGCAGAACTCCATCCGACACAATCTCACCCTCAACGACTGCTTTGTAAAAATCCCCCGAGAGCCCGGGAGACCCGGCAAGGGCAACTACTGGGCGCTGGACCCCAACGCCGAGGACATGTTCGAGAGCGGAAGCTTCCTGCGACGCCGCAAACGCTTCAAGCGCTGCGATTTCACCACCTACTGCACCTCCACCTCGTCATACCATCACGACTCGCCCATTTTCTCCCCTGTGCAGATCACGTCCTCCGTCTACGGCTCGGTGTACCCCGCCTACGCCCCGCAAATCTCGCCCCCCTACTATCCTCCGTCCACCACCGGCTTCGCATCCACCCAGTCCCGCGTCTTCAGCATTAACACCATCATCGGCTCGGGCGCGTTGGCGCACAGCCCCCCGGAGACGCCGCCGTCGCAGTGCCGGAACTTCAGCCAGGACGCTGGAGGATCGTGTTCGCTCAACTCCAACCACATCGCCTTTTCCTACCCTAACGCCGGGAATCATGGGTACGGCCAGGCCGCTCAGGGCATGTTCACGCACAACAGCACACAGAACTACATCCCCTCGGGGCGACTGGGGGTCACGGGGTCGTCCCCCATCAGCGCAGACGTAGCCAATGATCCCTACATGCACAACAGCGGCGGAACGGCGAGCTACATGCGACCTGTGACGTATCCGTCATGCATGGACCGCTTTGTTTCTGCCATTTAAAAACAAAATGATGAAGGTGCTAAAAAATCAAAAGACGAATGAATGATGAATAAAAACCTCGCTGCTGGGAAGCAGACGCCCAGACGCCCAGACGCCCAGACGCTACATTATTATTTAAATACTGTTTTATTAACGCCTGAGCTCGTGGACTTGAACTTTTATCGCTGCAGATGGAAACGACGGCAGGATCTCAGGTCACATGTTCCTCTTATTCCTCTTTTCTTTATTCTGTCGTTCATCTGAAGTGAAGCGGCGTTCAAAACAAAAGAGACTTGACGCTCGACTCGTGGCACAGAATTCACCTCACTGACAATGAAACGATTTTTATCATTAAACAAATAAATAAACAAATAGAGAAATAAATAAATAAATAAATAAAGCGCAGGTTATTTAGGTTAATGAGAGCTTTAATGTTTTTGTGTGTTACGGTGTGTTTATGTAAAATATATATAGATAGATATATATATTCTAAAAATGAACTGTGTTTATTTAGGCTTTATGTTAAAGAATGAAATTTCACCGTGGGTGTATTATTCTGTGTTTCACTGAATTTCTTTTCGTGTGTGAATATTAAAATATGAAACTCTCGCTGTGTGGAGAAAAACAAAACCATTTTTATAGTTGTTTTTTTCTTAAACATTTTCATAGAATTCTTGTTTTTGTTGTTGTTGTTGTTGTTGAAGTCCGTCGGATCGCTGACGTTCGCTATAACTGTGGTTTATCTATTAAATATTTAATAATTTAAATGAAAAAGTTGTAAAAATATTTGAAAACACATTCGGAGATATATTACTATTCTATTAAACTTACATTTATATTGTATATACTGTAATGTTAGAATTAAATAAACCAATTTACAATTATTTAAATATTTATATCATATTAATATTATCCTATTTTAATTGCAAATTTTTCTTTTACATATAAAGTACATTTACATTTACGCCATTTGGCAGACGCCCAGGAGCGAGGTACAATTATCTCCTTTATATAAACTAAACATCAGGGGTTAAGGGCCCTTCTCAGGGGCCCAGGAATACGCTATGGCTGGTATTTGAACTCCATACAATATAATATAAATAATAATAATATAATATAATATAATATAATATATAATATAATATAATATAATATAATAATAATATAATAAAATAATGAAATGTAATTTAGTAAATTTTTAAATATATTTGAATAAATATTTGAAAGTAAATTTCTCTCAGAAGTTGAATAAAAATCCTGGATTTAAGTCACTTTGCATTCCAAGCCATCTGAAACTGAATCTGAAACTGTGTGTGGTTTAACCTGAAGCTGATGTGTCTGTGTGAGTGTCTGTGTGTGTGTGTGTCTGTGTGAGTGTGTGTGGTGTGTGTGTGAGTGTGAGTGTGTGTGTGTGTGTGTGTGTGTGTGTGTGTGTGTGTGTCTGTGTGTGAGTGTGTGTGTGTGTGAGTGTGTGTGTGTGTGTGTGTGTGTGTGTGTGTGTCTGTGTGTGTGTGTGCGTGTTGTGTGAGTGTGTGTGTGTGTGTGTGTGTCTGTGTTGTGTGTGTGTGTGTGTGTGTGTGTGTGTGTGTGTGTGTGAGTGTGTCTGTGTGAGTGTGTGTGTGTGTGTGTGTGTGTGTGTGTGTGTGTGTGTGTGTGTGTAGTGTGTGTGTGTGTGTGTGTGTGTGTGTGTGTGATGTGTGAGTGTGTGTGTGTGTGTGTGTGAGTGAGTGTTGTGTGTGTGTGAGTGTGTGTGTGAGTGTGTGAGTGTGAGGAGTGAATCGTGTGTGTGTTGTAGTGTGAGGCGTGTTTGTGTGTGTGAGTTGTGTGTGTGTGTGTGTGTGTGTGTGAGTGTGTGTGTGTGTGTGTGTGTGTGTGTGTGGTGGGGAGTGAATCGTGGGAGTGAGTAGTGAATCGAGGAAGTGAGGAGTGAATCTGGTGTGTGTGTGAATCTGGGAGTGAGTGGAAGTGTGTGTGTGTGGGAGTGTGTGTGAGTGTGTCGAGGAGTGAGGAGTGTGAGTGGAGTGAATCGAGGAGTGAGGAGTGTGGGAGTGAGGAGTGTGGGAGTGAGGAGTGAATCGGGGAGTGAGGAGTGAATCGAGGAGTGAGGAGTGAATCGAGGAGTGTCGAGGAGTGAGTAGTGAATCTGGGAGTGAGGAGTGAATCTGGGAGTGGAGTGAATCTGGGAGTGGGAGAGGAGTGAATCTGAGGAGTGAGAGTGGTGAATCTGGGAGTGAGGAGTGAATCTGGGAGTGAGTAGTGAATCTGGGAGTGAGGAGTGAATCTGGGAGTGGTGAATCTGGGAGTGAGGAGTGAATCTGGGAGTGAGTAGTGTGAGTAGTGAATCTGGGAGTGAGGAGTGAATCTGGGAGTGAGTAGTGAATTGGGAGGAGGAGTGGTGAATCTGGGAGTGAGGAGTGAATCTGGGAGGGAGTGAATCGAGGAGTGAGGAGTGAATGGGGAGTGAGGAGAATCGGGGAGTGAGGAGTGAATCTGGGAGTGAGGAGTGAATCTGGGAGTGAGGAGTGAATCGGGGAGTGAGTAGTGAATCTGGGAGTGAGGAGTGAATCGGGGAGTGAGTAGTGAATCGAGGAGTGAGGAGTGAATCTGGGAGTGAGGAGTGAATCTGGGAGTGGGAGTGGAGTGAATCTGGGAGTGAGGAGTGAATCTGGGAGTGTGAGTGAGGAGTGAATCTGGGAGTGAGGAGTGAATCGAGGAGTGAGGAGTGAATGAGGAGTGAGGAGTGAATCGAGGAGTGAGGAGTGAATGGGAGTGAGGAGTGAATCTGGGAGTGGAGTGAATGAGTGAGGAGTGAATCTGAGGAGTGAGAGTGGTGAATCTGGGAGTGAGGAGTGAATCTGGGAGGGAGGAGTGAATCTGAGGAGTGAATCTGGGAGTGGAGTGAATCGAGGAGTGAGGAGTGAATCTGGGAGTGGAGTGAATCTGGGAGTGAGGAGTGAATCGGGGAGTGAGGAGTGTGGGAGTGAGGAGTGAATCTGGGAGTGTGAGGAGTGAATCTGGGAGTGAGGAGTGAATCTGGGAGTGAGGAGTGAATCTGGGAGTGAGGAGTGAGGAGTGAGGAGTGAGGAGTGTGAGGAGTGAATCTGGGAGTGAGGAGTGAATCTGGGAGTGAGTAGTGAATCTGGGAGTGAGGAGTGTGAGGAGTGGAGTGATCTGGGAGTGAGGAGTGAATCGAGGAGTGAGGAGTGAATCGAGGAGTGAGTAGTGAATCTGGGAGTGAGGAGTGAATCTGGGAGTGAGGAGTGAATCTGGGAGTGAGTAGTGAATTGAGGAGTGAGTGGTGAATCTGGGAGTGAGGAGTGAATCTGGGAGTGAGTAGTGAATTGGGAGGAGGGAATCTGGGAGTGAGGAGGAGTGATCGGGAGTGAATCGGTTGATCAGTGGGCTGCAGTTTCCGGAGTCACATTGGGAGTGAATCTGGGAGGGGGAGGGGGAACGCGGGGGATGCAGGGCGGGCAGGGGCCAGTAAACACAGTAAAACAGAACACTGCACTTCTGTTCAGTTTACAAACAACGGGGAAACCGGGGAAAGCAAAAGCCACACACGAAAACAATCGCGGAGGAGCAGAGAAAACAGGGAAGGAGCTGGACATACACACACCCCATTCACACACACTACAACAGAAAACACACAAACACACAAATCACACACACACAACAACACAAACAAACACACACACAAACACACACACACACACACACAAACACACAATCAGCAAAGCACACACACACACACACACACGAACACACACACACACACACTAACACACACATAACACACATCATGAACACACAAAACACACCACACAAACAACACCACACATGAACACATAACACATCACACAACACACACATAAACACACACACACAAACACACGCACACACACACTCACACACACACAAAACACACACAAACACACACACACACACACAAACACACACACACACAAACACACACACACACAAACTACAACACCACACACCCACACACAGCACACAACACACACACACACACAAACACACACACAGCGAAAAAACACACACACACACACACACACAAACACATAAAAACACAGAACACACACAAAACACCACACAAAACACATACACAACAACACAAACACAACACACACACACACACACACACAGACACACACACACACACAACACACACACACACAAACACACACCACACACACACAGACACACACACACACACACACACACACACACACACAGGGGTCACATGAGTGATTGAGGGAGAATTAGTGCGAATGTTCAAGCTTTAATTCTGCAGATGTTCCAGTGGTGAGAGATTTATTTATTGCCTTTTCCCATAAAAACACAAATATCACACACGTCTCATTTCACAAAAAGAAAGCAAAATAGAAAAAAGAACTGTGAAAAAGTAAACACCCCCACGGCGCTTCCAAAAGATTCAGGAAGTATAATAATAAAATACACCTTGAGTCAGGGATTATCTGTGTGTGTGTGTGTGTGTGTGTGTGTGTGTGTGTGTGTGCGTATTTATTTATGTTACAGTTTGTAGTTGTGTTCAGGTGTGTGTTTATAGGGTTTATAGGATGTAAAGTCTGAGATCTGAGTGTTTTTGTTCCTTAAATTTTTTTTTTACACCTTAATGATGATCTTTAAATCTTTATGTTGATTCTCATAACCTGTGATTTTCTACAACTTTATCCTGAAAGCATTCAAAAAACTCCATACAGAATCTTCAAGAAACTTGATGATTTATCATTATAATGTTATACTGGAAGGTATTATTATTATTATTATTATTATTATTATTATTATTATTATGATTATTATTATTATTAGGGGTCCAAGCGCGCTGCTGTGTGCACTTTTGGCAGTCTTTAACATGCAAAAATTCTCATTTTTATTTGCCAGTCTGGTGGACCTGGAACCTGCAGCCATTTGGACGTCAGTGAGTTTCTATACACACACACACACACACATATATATACTATATATTATATATATATATATATATATATATATATAGAGAGAGAGAGGTGTGAGCCAGCAATGACAGACCCAAGTAGTATATTTGGTGCACCCGGGTGGCAATGGCACACGGCTTGGGCCCGTCATCGCTGCTCACACCTATATATTATATATATATATATATATATATATATATATATATATATATATATATATATATATATATATATATATATATATTATAGCGCTGTTATCATTATTATTATTATTACCTGTTATTATCACTATTGTTATTATTAGTAGTATTATTGTTATTTTAACCATATTATTTTAAATAATCTTATTTTTATGTTTACATGTTGGTTGACTGCATGACGTACTCTGTATGAATATGTTTGAGACAAATAAAATTTAAATTTAAATTTGATCGTTTTCCCTCCGCAGCAATTATCATTCATTCATTCATCTTCTAGCGCTTTATCCGATCTTCTCTCAGGTCACGGGGAGTCTGTGTCTATCTCAGGCGTCTATGGGCATTAGGATACACCCTGGATGGAATGCAGGGCACACACACACACACACACACACACACACACACACACACACACACACACACATTCATACACTAGGGACAATTTTCCAAGGTGCCCAATCAACCTACCGTGCATGTTTTTGGACCGGGGGAGGAAACGGGAGAACCCGGAGAAAAACCCCCTGAGACACGGGGAGAACATGCACAAACTCCACACACACATGGCCGAGACGGGAATCGAACCCGGACCCTGGCGGTGTGGTGTGAGTGCTAACCATAAACCACATTTGGTGTAAACAAATCCGCAGCGATTCACTATAAAAAAAACAAAAACAAAAACACAAAGAATAAAGACTTAATTTACTTGTTTAAGTAAAATAGGATATGAAGGAATAAAATAACAAACAAACATGATAAATAATATATAATAAGAGGTGTGTGTGTGTGTGTGTGTGTGTGTGTGTGTGTGTGTGTGTGTGTGTGTGCTGTCAAGAGAAATCTCTAAACTACTTCAGGATACTCCATCAGTGATCTGATAACTTCAACACACTTTCTATGTTGTGTATTATTGTTTAGTGTTGTGTAGTGCAGTATATTGTTGTGAAATAGAGTGTAATGTATTAGTTTTATAGTGTTGTATTGTGTTGTTTTAATGTATTGTTTAGTATAGTGTTGTTTTTTGTAGTATCTACTATTATTAAGTGTTGTGTAGTGTAATTGAGTTTTGTTTAGTGTTGTGTAGTATAGTGTAGTGTTTTAGATGTCGTGTTTTATTATGTATTACTGTGTATATTAATAAAAGTGAATGATGATAAACATGTAATAACTGTGTGTGTTTGTGTAAAAGAGTGTGTATATTTATGTAAAAATAAGAGATAAACAGATAAAACACACACACACACACACACACACACAGACACACACACACACACAGACCTTTCCCCTTGTTGTGTGTTCAGACACTTGTGCGTAAGTTATTTGCATTGTGAGAATGGAATTCAAACTCGAGGTTGTGAGTGTATTTGGGACGCAGTCGGTGTCTCGTCTTCACTTCCTTTGTTTATTCAACAGAAAACTGATTGTTTGTAAAATTGATTATAAATTGGATTTTTGTTTTCAGGACGTTTGATCTCGGCAGCGTCGTGACACGAATACGGCAGGAAACGAAACACACTCGGTCCTGATTCACCACCGAGCAGCAAATCTCACCCTGAAACACCGCCGTAACAACAAGTGTTTATAATCACATACAGAAATTCTCTACATTCTAATTTTATTTTTTATATATTATTTATCTTGTTTATTCTGATCTTATCTATCTATCTATCTATCTATCTATCTATCTATCTATATATATATACATATATAATCTCATCGATATCATTTAATCTTTTTTTATCAGTAGCGAGTAAATATTAATTTTGGAAACATTAAAGCTTTAATAGGGACACGGTGTCGTAGTGGTTAGCACGTTCGCCTCACACCGCCAGGGTCCGGGTTCGATTCCCGTCTCGGCCATGTGTGTGTGGAGTTTGTGCATGTTCTCCCCGTGTCTCAGGGGTTTTTCTCCGGGTTCTCCGGTTTCCTCCCCCGGTCCAAAAACATGCACGGTAGGTTGATTGGCACCTTAGAAAATTGTCCCGAGTGTATGAATGTGTGTGTGTCTGTGTGTGTGTGTGTGTGTGTGTGTGTGTGAGTGTGTGAGTGTGTGCCCTGTGATGGGTTGGCATTCCATCCAGGGTGTATCCTGCCTTAATGCCCATAGACGCCTGAGATAGACACAGACTCCCCGTGACCCGAGGGAAGATCGGATAAAGCGCTAGAAGATGAATGAATGAATGAATAAAGCTTTAATAAAATAATAATTTTTATAATGATGTCTTTTTTATATTACAGATTATTTCTCACTGCACATTCTGACTATTCTGTGTTCTGATACAAAAAAGAACGTAAACATTTAATGATTTTATTTATTTATTTATTCATTCATTCATCCATTCATTTATACACCAAATTACGCCGGAGCCGAAAATCAAACGAACAAAAGACCTGATTGAGTAAATGTTTGTAGCAATGCTGCCCCCTGCTGTCTGTCTGAGGAAACTGCACCAGCAGCAGCACTGAGAGCTGGGAAATGAACTTTAATAGAGCTTTACTGCCACCTAGAGTTCATTTACTGCTACAACAAGCTCTAAGATGCAGAACTGGACATTAAAGACTGAGTTCAGTGTGTAGAGGAGCAAAATCTAACCATCTCACACTGAGAGACTTCCAGATGAAGTTCAGTCACAGATGTGGATCAAAAGTTTCTGCAGCCTTCAGTTTAAAACCAAACCTGCTTCACCTTCATCACAGCTTTAATAAAGAAACTCTTCAGGGCTTCCACATCCAACATCAACATATATGGAGGTGCAGTATAATAATAATAATAATAATAATAATAATAATAATAATAATAATAATAATAAAGTAGTTGTGGTGGTGTACAGTAGTGAGTCTGATCATCTTGATCATTTGAAGAAGTTTATAAACCAGAGGAGTGAGATATAAAGATTCCTTTTTATTGGTCATCTGCATAATAACGTTTTTTTTTTTTTGTAAGATTTAATCGTAAATTCTAGTTTAACATTTTTTATATTTAATTTTGTTATAATCATTATTATTTGTAATATTCACTTAGTAAACAGTATATTTAAATAAAACAGACAAGTTATTTGTAATTTCTTCTTTTAAAGATAATTCCTTATGCGCAATCATGTGTTCGAGAAGTATTTTGACCAATAAAAATGTATTTATTGCATTTACATTTTTATTGAATTAGAATGTACTATATATATATATATATATATATATATATATATATATATATATATATATATATATATATATTTTTAAAATAATTGTATAATATTTATTTTCACTTTTTGACAATCAAGTTTAGAATGTGTTGGATTAATATTTTTGTAACAATGCTGCCCCCTGCTGCATGTCTGAGGGAACTGCAGCACAGATCGCTGGGAGATGTTTGGTGTGTTTTGTGTTTTACATTTAATGCGTTTAGGAACCGAATTGAGTTTTCTTTGTAACGGTGATGATTTATAAAGATGTCCAGTAAATACAATCATATCATTTACACCAGGAGTCCCCAAACTGCGGCCCGCGGTCCGAATGCGCCCCACATCTGATCCGGAACTTTGAATAATGCCACAGATATGTTTTTAAAATGTAATTGTAATTTATGTGTAAAGGATTTATTTGTCCGAACCGGAAGGAAAAGAAACAAACATCTGTTCTGTATCTCACTGTGGGAATCCTGTGGGCGTGACCGATCCAGGAAGCACCAATCACATCACGCCTGTCGGAATGACCGACCAATCACGACAGTGATGCGGGAGTCCCGCCTCCCTATACGACATGTGTCCCCGCGCTTTCCTTCCCTCATACTCACCCCAATAAATGACTGTCTCTCTCCACTCTCTCCTCTGTGTCTCTCCCCGAGGCTAAACACTCTCGCCTCTTTACAGATCAGGTACAGGTGTAACAGCGCCCCCCAGCGCCCCCCAGCTTTCATGCAGGACACTGATGATAAACTCTGATCAGATGAAGTGATGAATATTTACACCTAAAATATAAATATATAAAATAATAGGGTTACCTAACCCTAACCCTAGGGATAAAAGATGACATTGGATTTCTCCAAAAAAGTCAAAAAGTCATTATTAATGGTAATAAAGTTCCTTAATTTATCTCTTTTCATTTAATTTATCATTTTAATTCATCACTTAAAAAGAAATGATCATTTATGTGGTGAATAACAAAATAATAAACTATTCCAGTATAAGAAGGTAAAATGCATACAGTTACAATCATCATCATCATCATCATAATAATAATAATAATAATAATAATAATAATAATAATAATAATAAATTTAATTATAAATTAAAGAAAGGAAAAATGATGTGGCCCTCTGAGTAAAAAGTTTGGGGCCCCTGATTTACATGTGCTCATGATGTTCTACCAACAATATATTACTGCAGGAGATCCACCATTAATCTGTAATGAAGTGAACGAGGGGAAGTGAACGAGGGGAAGTGAACGAGGGGAAGTGAATGAAGGAAAGTGAACGAGGGGAAGTGAATGAGGGGAAGTGAACGAGGGGAAGTGAATGAGGGGAAGTGAACGAGGGGAAGTGAATTAGGGGAAGTGAACGAGGGGAAGTGAATAGGGGAAGTAGGGGAAGTGAACGAGGGGAAGTGAATTAGGGGAAGTGAACGAGGGGAAGTGAATGAGGGGAAGTGAATGAACGAGGGGAAGTGAATGAGGGGAAGTGAACGAGGGGAAGTGAATAAGGGGAAGTGAAGGGGAGGGGAAGTGAACGAAGTGAAGTGAACGAGGGGAAGGAGGGGAAGTGAATGAGGGGAAGTGAACGAGGGGAAGTGAATGAGGGGAAGTGAACGAGGGGAAGTGAATTAGGGGAAGTGAACGAGGGGAAGTGAATGAGGGGAAGTGAACGAGGGGAAGTGAATGAACGAAAGTGAAGTGAATGAGGGGAAGTGAATGAGGGGAAGTGAACGAGGGGAAGTGAATGAAGGGGAAGTGAACGAGGGGAAGAATGAGGGAATGAATAAGGGGAAGTGAACGAGGGGAAGTGAACGAGGGGAAGTGAACGAGGGGAAGTGAACGAGGGGAAGTGAATAAGGGGAAGTGAACGAGGGGAAGTGAATGAGGGGAAGTGAATGAGGGGAAGTGAACGAGGGGAAGTGAATTAGGGGAAGTGAACGAGGGGAAGTGAATTAGGGGAAGTGAACGAGGGGAAGTGAACGAGGGGAAGTAAATGAAGAAAGTGAACGAGGGGAAGTGAATGAAATGTTCTTTGTCCTCTGCACATTGACTAAATGTGTTTGTGCTGCCACCTGGAGTTCAAGTCAGTGCACTGCAATTACAGGCCTGAACCTAACACAGAATACATTTTATATGAATTTGAATGTGTGTGGTGTGTGTGTGTGTGTGTGGTGTGT
>JACRUU010000003.1:19087868-19115368 GCA_030449085.1 Kryptopterus vitreolus
TTCAGTGTGTGTGTGTGTGTGTGTGTGTTGTGTGTGTGTGTTATCTGATCAGTGACTGGTTGTGTGTGTGTGTGTGTGTTATTGATCAGTTGTGATGTGTGTTTCTGATCAGTGACTGGTTGTGATGGTGTGTGTGTGTTATTGATCAGTGACTGGTTGTGATGTGTGTGTGTGTGTGTTATTGATCAGTGACTGGTTGTGATGTGTGTGTGTGTTATTGAAATTGACTGGTGTGGTGATGTGTGTGTGTGTGTGTATTGATCAGTTGTGATGTGTGATGGTGTGTGTGTTATGAAATGAGGAATGGTGTGTGTGTGTGGGTGTTTGATGTGTTGTGATTGTGGATCAGTGTGTGTATTTGTGATGGGTGTGTGTGTTTTTTGTGATGTGTGTGTTGTGTTTATGATCAGTGATGGTTGTGATGGTGTTTGGCGGTGTGTGTGTTGTGCAGTTTTGTGTGTTTGTGTGTGTGGTTATTGAAATTGACTGGTTGTGATGATGTGTGACTGTTGTGATCAGTGTTGTGTGTGATGTGTGTGTGTGTGTCAGTGCCTGTTATGGTGACTGGTGTGAAGTTTGTTATGTGTGTATGGTTGTTGTGTGTGTGTGTGTGTGTGTGGTGTGTGTGTGTTCTTGTTGGATGGTTGTTGTGTGTGTGTGTGTGTTATTGATCAGTTGTGATGTGTGTGTGTGTGTGTGTGTGTGTTGTTGTGTTGGTGTGTGTATGTGTGTGTGTTGTGTGTGTGTGTGTGTGTGTGTGTTATTGATCAGTGATGTTGTGGTGTGTGTGTGTGTTGTTTTGATCAGTGACTGTTGTGGTGTGTGTGTGTGTGTTATTGATCAGTGATGGGGGGTTGTGGTGTGTGTGTGTGTTATTGATCAGTGTGTGTGACTGGTTGTGGTGTGTGTGTGTGTTATTGATCAGTGACTGGTGGTGTGTGTGTGTGTGTGTGTTATTGCTTCAGTGATTGGTTGTGTGTGTGTGTGTGTGTGTGATCAGTGAGTTGTGTTGTGTGTGTGTGTGTGTTATTGATTGACTGGTGTGTGTGTGTGTGTGTTATTGATCAGTGATTGGTTGTGGTGTGTGTGTGTTATTGATCAGTGAGAGTTGGTGTGGTGTGTGTTGTGTGTTATTGATCAGTGATTGGTTTGGTGGTTGTGTGGTTATTGATTCAGTGATTGTTGTGTGTTGTTGTGTTGTGGTTGTCATGTGGGATGTGGTGGTGTGTGTGTGTTATTGATCAGTGTGTTTGGTTGTGGTGTGTGTGTGTGTTATTGATCAGTGATTTGGTTGTGGTGTGTGTGTGTGTTATTGATCAGTGACTGGTTGTGGTGGTGTGTGTGTGTTATTGATCAGTGGTTGACTGGTTGTGTGTGTGTGTGTTATTGATCAGTGACTGGTTGTGTGTGTGTGTGTGTTATTGATCAGTGATGGTCTTGTGACTTGTGTCGTGGGTGTGGTGTGTGTGTGTGTTATTGATCAGTGACTGGTTGGATGTGTGTGTGTGATCAGGACTGGTTGTGTGATCAGTGTGTGTGGTGTGTGTTTTGATCTGGTTGTGAGTGTGTGAAAGTGACTGTGTGTGGTGTTGTGTGTGTGATGTGTGGGTGTGTTATTGATCAGTGATTGGTTGTGTGTGTGTGTGTGTGTTATTGATCAGTTGACTGGTGTGTGGTGTGTGTGTTATTGATCAGTGATTGGTTGTGGTGTGTGTGTGTGTTATTGATCAGTGACTGGTTGTGGTGTGTGTGTTATTGATCAGTGATTGGTTGTGGTGTGTGTGTGTGTTATTGATCAGTTGTTGTGGTTTGTGTGTGTGTGTGTGTGGTGTGTTGTGTGTGTGTGTTATTGATCAGTGACTGGTTGTGGTGTGTGTGTGTGTTATTGATCAGCGTGATGGTTGTGTGTGTGTGTGTTATTGATCAGTGACTGGTTGTGGTGTGTGTGTGTGTTATTGATCAGTGATTGGTTGTGGTGTGTGTGTTATTGATCAGTGACTGGTTGTGTGTGTGTGTGTGTGTTATTGATCAGTGATTGGTTGTGGTGTGTGTGTGTGTGTTATTGATCAGTGACTGGTTGTGGTGTGTGTGTGTGTTATTGATCAGTGACTGGTTGTGGTGTGTGTGTTATTGATCAGTGACTGGTTGTGGTGTGTGTGTGTGTTATTGATCAGTGACTGGTTGTGGTGTATGTGTGTGTTATTGATCAGTGATTGGTTGTGGTATGTGTGTGTGTTATTGATCAGTGATTGGTTGTGGTGTGTGTGTGTGTGTTATTGATCAGTGATTGGTTGTGGTGTGTGTGTGTTATTGATCATTGATGTTGTGGTACTGGTTGTGGTGTGTGTGTGTTATTGATCAGTGACTGGTTGTGATGTCACTGTGAGTGTGTCACACTCAGTGTATCTGCAGCAGTAATATTGATTGATTGATTGATTGGATTGTTTTGAGTTCCTGGTGGTAGTAGAATGAATGTGATCTGCAGCTCAGCGGCGAGTGAATAAAACAACATGTTGAATAAAATATGAGCAGGTGATGAATATCAGGGGAAGTGTAACATTTTCACACCTCAGGAAGAAGCGGCGCGTCCTTCAGCGGGGACAAAACACGGCCACGCCGGCGCTCCCGGGACGCCACAGGACGAGAGAGATGTGAACTATGTTAATGAATGGTAATTAACGCCAGGGTGGGTTCGGATCAGATAAATTGGTCCCCGAGTTGCTGGAGCTGCGGCCCTGCACTAATCCCTTATTATAAAAAAAAGATAAAGGAAAACGACATCATTAGCATAGCCGAGACACACACACACACACACACACACACACACACACACACACACACACACACACACACACACACACACACACACACACACATTGTTCTTCTTAATTCCTAACTGCAGGATTTTTACACATGCATGTTAATTGTACATGAGATGGAGAACAGAGGAACACACGGAGAACAGAGGAACACACGAGTAACACATGGAGAACACAAGTATGGAGAACAGAGGAACACACGAGGAACACACACGAGAACAGAGGAGACACACGGAACACACGAGGAACACACAAGGAACACACGAGGAACACATGAGGAACACACGGAGAACACACGAGGAACACACGGAGAACAGAGGAACACACGAGGTAACACATGAGGAGAACAGAACAGGAACACACAGAGGAGGAACACACAGAGGAACACACGGAGAACACACGAGGAACACACGAGGAACACACGAAGAACAGAGGAACACACGGAGAACACACGAGGAACACACGGAGAACACACGAGGAACAGAGGAACACACGGAGAACAGAGGAACACACGAGGAACACATGAGGAACACACGGAGAACACACGAGGAACACACGGAGAACAGAGGAACACACGGAGAACAGAGGAACACATGGAGAACAGAGGAACACATGGAGAACAGAGGAACACACAGAGGAACACACGGAGAACAGAGGAACACACGAGGAACACACAAGGAACACACGAGGAACACATGAGGAACACACGGAGAACACACGAGGAACACACGGAGAACAGAGGAACACACGGAGAACACACGGAGGAACGAGGAACACACGAGGAACACAGAGGAACACACGGAGAACACACGAGGAACACACGAGGAACACACGAGGAACACACGAGGAACACACGAGGAACACACGGAGAACAGAGGAACACATGGAGAACAGAGGAACACACGAGGAACACATGAGGAACACACGGAGAACACACGAGGAACACGGAGAACAGAGGAACACACGAGGAACACACGAGGAACACACGAGGAACACACGGAGAACAGAGGAACAGAGGAACACACGAACAGAGGAACACACGAGGAACACATGAGGAACACACGGAGAACACACGAGGAACACACGAGGAACGGAGACACAGAGGAACACACGAGGAACACACAGGAGAACAGAGGAACACACGGAGAACACACGAGGAACACATTGAGAACAGAGGAACACACGAGGAACACACGAGGAACAGAGGAACGGACGCCCGAAGCGCTTCAGATCTACTGAGAACATTTCCACACTCTCAGATCTTCTGATCTCTCACTGTAGCAGAACTCCAGTCGAGCTTTACACACAAACCTGCATCTGGAACTCACAGTGTGGAAAAACATCAACATCTGGAACTCCAACCTGGAGGCAGAAACCAGCGTAACAGGAATGGAGTGAAAGAGTTCAGTGTGAAGAAGAGTGGAGATGGTTATGGGTGGAGTGCGACATGAAGATAAGTGAGAGGGACGGGTGGTGCGAGTGTGAGTGAATGAGTGAGTGTGTGTGTGTGAGTGTGTGAGAGTGAGATGTGTGAGGAATGTGGTGGTGTGATGTGAGTGAATGTGTGGGCTGTGTGTGAGGTGGAGTGTGTGTTGAAGATCTGTTGTGAAGTGTGTGTGTGTGTTGGTGAGTATGTGGGTGTGTGTGTTGCCGAGTGAGTGTGTTGTGTGTGAAGCCGCGCGTTGTGTGTGTGTGAGAGAGTGTGTGTGTGTTGCGGAGCAGAGAGAGTGAATGTGTGTTGTGTGTGTGTGTGCGCGCTGCCTGTGTGTGTGTGTGTGTGAGAGAGAGTGCCATAGTGTGTGTGTGTGTGTGTGGCGCTGAGCGTGAGTGAGTGTGTGTGTGTGTGACTGTGTGAGTGTGTGTGTGTGTGTGAGTGAATGTGTGGGTGTGTGTGTGCTGTGTGTGTTGTGTGTGTGTGTGTGTGTGTGTGTGAGTGTATTATAATAAACACATCAAACGATCACAAACTTAAAAAAATAGTTTAATTAAAGTATTAATCATGAAAACACACAGTAACATCTGTACAGGCACATCACACACACACCACACAACCACACACACACAATAGAGAGATTTCTAAGAGAGATTTCGATGGAGGGAGGGAGAGATGGATAGAGATAAAGAGAGAGAGAGAGAGAGATGTGGAGTATGTTTGTCTTCTTCCATCGTGTTCAGTGTCTCTCTCTCAGAGTGATGAGTTTCTCCATCAGCATCCTCTTCTCCTTCATCTTCACCTGCACAACATCCAACATCTCACCTCCACATACACTCTACGAGAGAGAGAGGGGAGAGAGATATAGAGAGGGAGAGAGAGATGAGAGAGAGAGAGAGAGGAGATAAAGAGAGAGATAGGGGGAGGGATTAGATAGAGAGAGAGAGAGAGAACGAAGATAATAGAGAGAGAGGGGATAAAAAGGTTGATAACTGCATTTTCTTTGGTCTCTATGTATGTAGTGCATGTGTGGGTATGTGTGTGTGGTTGTGTGTGTATATGTGTGTGTATGAGTGTGTATGAGTGTGTGTAAAGTGTGTATGTGTGTGTGTGTGTATGTGTGTGTGTTGTGTGTGTGTATATGTGTGTATGTGTGTGTATGTGTGTGTTTAAGTGTATGTTTATGTGGTGACATCTATGTTGTGTGTTTGTGTGTTGTGTGTTTGTGTGTGTGTATGTTTGTATGTGTGTATGTATATGTATGTGTATGTAGGTGTGTGTGTGTGTATGTGTGTAGTGTGTGTGTGTATGTGATGTGGTGTATGTAGTGTGTATGTGTGTATGTGTATGTAGGTGTGTGTATTTGTGTGTGTATTTTTGTGTGTATGTTGTATGTGTTATGTATGTAGTTATGTGTTTGTGTATGTATGTATGTATGTAGGTGTGTGTATGTGTGTATGTTGTGTGTGTGTGTTTATATTGTATGTGTATGAATTGTTGTATGTGTATGTATGTGTGTGTGTATGTGTGTATTGTGTGATGTGTGTGTGATGATGTGTGTTTATATGTATGTAGGTGTGTTGTGTGTGTGTGTGTATGTATATGATGTGGGTGTGTGTTGTGTATGTTTGTGTATGTGTGTGTGTGTGGTGTATATGTGGGTGGGTATGTGTATGTGGTTTCGTGTAATTTATAATTTATGTGGGGTGTATTGTATGGTGTGTGTGTAATGTGTGTGTATATGTATGGCATGTATATGTATGTAGTGACTATGTTTGTTTGTGGATAGTATATGTATGTGTATGTATGTGTATATATACAATATGCACTGTGGTGGGTTGTTTTGTGTTTGTTTGTTGTGTATATGTGTGTGTGTATGTATATGTGTGTGTGTATGTATATGTATGTGTGTGTGTATGTTTGTGTATATGTTGTGTGTATGTATATGTAGTGTGTGTATGTTTGTGTATGTATGTGTATATGTATGTGTATGTGTATATGTATGTTTGTGTATGTATATGTATGTTTGTGTTGTTTGGTATGTATATGTTGGGTATGTGTATGTATATGTATGTGAAGTGTGTATATATATATGTATATATGTGTGTATATGTATGTTTGTGTGTATGTATATGTGTGTATGTTTGTGTATGTGTGTGTGTATGTATATGTGTATGTATATGTATGTGTGTGTATGTATTTAGTTTGTGTTTGTTAGTTATTGTGTGACTTCGTGTGTTTTTATATGATGTAATGTGCATGTGTGTATATGATTTAGTGTGTGTGTGAATTTGTGCATGTATGATTCAGTGTGTGTGTGTGTGTGAATTTGTGCATGTATGATTTAGTGTGTGTGTGAATTTGTGCATGTATGATTTTGTGTGTGTGAATTTGTGCATGTATGATATAGTGTGTGTGTGTGTGTGAATTTGTGCATGTATGATATGTGTGTGTGTGAGTGGTGTGTGGAATTTGTGCATGTGTTATAGTGTGTGTTGTGTGCTTTTTGTAATAATAGCTTGGTATGTGTGTGCATTTGTGAGGATGATTTAGTGTGTGTGTGGTGTGTGTGTGTGATTTAGTATGTTAGGTGTGTGTGTGTGTGACGTGTGTGCGCAATTGTGCAGGTATGATTTGTGTGTTGTGAATTGTGTAGTATGATTTAGTGTGTGTGACAGTGTGTGAATTTGTGCAGTATGATTAGTGTGTGGTTTGAGTTGTGGCATTGATGATAGGTGTGTGTGTTGTGTTGTGAAGTGTTGGTGGTATTGTCTGAGATTTAGTGTGTGTGTGACTTATGTGTATGTATGATTAGGGTGGGTGTGAATTTGTGCATGTATGATAGTGTTGTGTTGTGGATCATTCGTGAATTTGTTGTATGTTATGATTTAGTGTGTGTGTGGAATTGGTTCATCGTGGTGTGTTAGTTGGTGTGGGAATTGTTGCATGTTGTTTGTGTGTGTGTGTGTGTGGATTTGTGCATGTATGATTTGTGTGTGTGTGAATTTGTGCATGTATGATATAGTGTGTGTGTGTGTGTGTGTGTGAATTTGTGCATGTATGATTTAGTGTGTGTGTGTATGTGTGTGCAGTGCATGTGTGTGTGTGTGTGTGTGTGAATTTGTGCATGTATAATTTTGTGTGTGTGAATTTGTGCATGTATGATAGTGTGTGTGTGTGTGTGTGAATTTGTGCATGTATGATTAGTGTGTGTGTGTGTGTGTGTGAATTTGTGTGTGAATTTGTGCATGTATGATTTAGTGTGTGTGTGTGTGAATTTGTGCATGTATGATATAGTGTGTGTGTGTGTGTGTGAATTTGTTTGTGTGTGTGTGTGTGTGTATGTGTGTGAATTTGTGCATGTATGATTTTGTGTGTGTGTGTGTGTGTTTTGAATTGATCTTATTGTTGTGTTGTGTGGTCTGCATGTATGTTGTGTGGGGGTGTGAATTTGTGCAGTAGATTAGTGTGTGTGTGTGTGGAGAACATTGGGTATGTATGATTTAGTGTGTGTATGTGTGTGAATTTGTGCATGTATGATTTTGTGTGTGTGAATTTGTGCATGTATGATTTTGTGTGTGTGAATTTGTGCATGTATGATTTAGTGTGTGTGTGAATTTGTGTTGTAGATAGTGGTTGGTGTTGTTTGAATTTTGTGATGTAGGATTGGTGTGTGTGGTGTGTGAAATATGATTTACTGTTGTGTGTGTGCCTACTTTATTGCGTCTTGTGTCTGATTGTGGCCCTGCGTCTGTGTGCGAAGTTGTCTGGGCATGTAATGTTTAAAGTGTTGTGTGTGTGTGTGTGTGTGAATATGAGTTATGTGTGTTTGGTGTGTGTGTGGATTTGTGATGTATGATTTAGTGTGTGTGGTGGGAAGTTGTGCATGTATTATTTAGGGGTGTGTGTGTGTGTGTGTGAATTTGTGCAGTAATTAGTGTGTTGGTGTGGTGTGTGAATTGTGCATGTATATTTTTTGGTGTGTGTGTGTGTGTGTGAATTTGTGCATGTATGATTTTGTGTGTGTGAATTTTGCATGTATGATTAGTGTGTGTGTTTTGTGTGTGTGTGCTTGTGTGTGTGTGGTTTGTGAATTGGCTGTATGATTTAGTGTGTGGGGTGTGTGTGTGGAATTTGGCTGTATGATTAGTGGTGTTGTGTGTCTGAATTTGTGATTATGATTTAGTGTGTGTGTGTGTGGAAGTGTGTGTGTTGTGAATTGTGCATGATTTTAGTGTGTGGTGTGTGTGTGAATTTGTGCATGTATGATTTAGTGTGTGTGTGTGGTGTGTGGTGTGTGTGGGTGTTGTGTGTAATTGGTGCTGTTGTTTGTGTGTGTGGTGGTGTGTGTGTGTGTTTGTGCATGTATGATTTAGTGTGTGTGTGAATTTGTGCTGTATGATATATGTGCGTGTGTGTGTGTTGTGTGTATGTTTGTTGTTTTGTGTGTGTGAATTTGTGATGTATGTTTAGTGTGTGCGGGTTGTGCTCTGTGTGAATTGTGTATTGTGATGTGTTGTGTGTGTGTTGTGTCTTGTGTGAATTTGGCTAGATTTGTGTTGGTTGTGTGTGAATTGAAATCTGGCAGATGATTTATGTTGTTTCTGTGGGTAAGGCAGTTGTTGGTGGTGTTGTGTTGTGTGGTGTGTTGTATAGTGTGGTGTGTTGTGAATTTGGCATGTATGTTAGGTGTGTATTGTGTTTTGTCATGTATGTATGGGGTTGTTGTGTGTGTGTGCTAAGTGTGTGGTGTTGTGTGTGGGAATTTAGTATGATTTTAGTGTGTGTGTTGCGAACAGTGTCCTTATATCTAAAAGTGCTTTAGCGGGTGTAAACCGTCCCCCCCCCAGGGCCGGCCCTTTATCGCCACCCTGCTTATTTCCCACACACACACACAACACCCACACACACACACACACACACACCCTGGTGCCCTCTCTCACCCGGCTCTGATCCACACGCTGCCCTGGAGCAGTGGCGCTGATCCGCTATCGACTCGCCGGGTCTGAGGGGACGCCACGACACGACTCACAACAATGTAGAGGTGCTTTATAGGCCAATTAAGTGACAGCAGTATTACTGAGCCTGGGGCAGGACTGGGGGCGCACCACACACACACACACACACACACACACACCTGCAGAACAGATCGATCACGCTGACTTTATTCAGAGCTTTAAGAGGAGGATTCAAGAGCCCAATTTGTGTGAGCGACAAACGGGATCCGGGGGGAGATTTCCCCGTTTAGTGTGGAAAAAAAAAGTGTGTGTGTGTGTGTGTGTGTGTTATAGCACATTAAAGTGAGCACCTGCAGTGAGTCAAGCTGCTTGTGACTCTCCGTTCTCTCATCCTGCTCCACCATTCTATCCATTATCAATTTTTATGTCTATTACAAAGATCAGACAGATCATAGCTCCGCCCACTGGATTTCTATTGGTTGAGTGAGTTTTGTTTGTTTGTGTGTGAAGTTCAATCAAATACAAAACTACACAATAACAAAAAGAAAATGCGTGTAAAGCCTGACGTGAAATAATCAACAGAAAAAATATATATTATTTTGGAAATTGTTTACTCATCAGACTTTTTATGGTAATTTATAACCACAACAAGGTTTTTTATTTATTAAATTTTTTTTTTTTTTTTACAAAAAACAAAGACAGATTATTTTTACTGGAATGTTTCAAACATTACAAAATGATTTGTAAAGTTTTTAAATAAAACAAATACATAAAATATAAGATTTTGCTTGTCTGGAAAAATGATTATTTTTCCAAATAGTTTATGTATAATTGTGTAAACAAATTATCTGTGATAAAATCTTAAACCTACTAAAGTAAATATTTTAGAGTAATGAGAGAAACATTATCAAAATAAAGTTGTCATGGTAACCTGACTAATAAATTTGGTTGAGAGGACGTCTAATAGTTCGTCCTTATTTAAAGATTAATTCACGTACACATTTAAGTAAATATATAAAAGTGATTATAACAGGTTTTGTTTTTAATTCATTCTGAAATGTGTAATGAAGGAGAACTAAACGTCTACAAAATCTAGTTTTGCAATTTCATGCAGCATTTTATTTGTAACAATTATTATTTATTAATTTATTATTATTGGTTAATAAATAATCATAAAAACGCTGTTTGTCATTGTTAGAGGAATAATGCAGATTATAACACAGTAATAGATAAATGACTTTACACACCTGATTAACGCGACACGTAACCATGACGACCTCAAACACGACCGACTCCAACGCAATAAACATTATTAACAATTCGAATCATTCTGCATAAACAGACTTCCTGTTTCAGGTGGAAACGTCACTACGTCCGGGGGGAACGAAACAACAGCTAATAAACACAACGTCCTAAAACACACACACAAATTTAGGGCATTGTGAAAGAGGAAGTACACACACACACACACACACACACATCTTCATCACCACTTCGGCCTGATCCTGGGAGAATTAGAATTTAAAACACTTCTCGATCTTTTCATCTTCATTCTGTTTAAACTCAGAAAGTGATCAAACAGAAGAATGTAAATAAATAAACACCACCATCAGTGATGTATTCAAGGCCTGCATGTGATTAGGAGATAACGAACGTGTCACACGTGCAGGTGCAGGTAGACCCCCCCCTCCCCCTCTCCCCCCCCCTCCCCCTCCCCCCGGGTGTAATTACTGCTCCGGTCTGAGACTCAGGTATGAAAAAGGAAGCGTTCACTCGGGACTGAGATCTGTTTCATTAAACACACACTTTGTTTTGTTTGATATCAACGCGGGGTTTTCTCACACACACACACACACTCAGGTGCGAGCTCTGACCTACATACATCACTTTCCTCAAGGTCAAACTTCTGTCCAGAGGTCAATATGGGAACAGACAGAGGACAGAGTGTGTGTGTGTGTGTGTGTAAAGGTCGACTGATTAATCAGCACTGAAATAACAGCAAAAATCCATACTGATAGTTTTTCCAGTTTCTCCTGGTCTGCTGTCACCACGAGAGCGACCTCTACAGGCAAGACGCTGTCACTACATGCTGTTTTCTGTTTCAATCGAGTGCTATATTTAATATTTATTTATTTAGTATAATCATATTTCTTTTATTTCCTGTTCTCATGATTCAGTACTCGGGATAATTTTGGAAATATAATTTGGTAATACTTACATGGAGGGTTTGTTTATTTTAATCCATTTAATTCCATTTTAAGAAGTATCGGATAAATAATCGTTTACGATCCGACCTGGATTTCAGCAAAACCCAAAATCGATCGCTCTGTCCATCTGCGGTTATTTTCCTCTAGGCATCCGGTGGTTAGAATCTCTCACACACACACACACACACACACACACATCTGCAGCATTAGCCTGGTCACACTGTTTTTAACACTGAAGAAAAAAAAACAAAAAGGACATAATGGTAGCTGGAGGGTGAAGGGGGTGGAGCTTGAAAACAACCAATCAATCAATCAATCAATCAATCAATCAATCCCATTCTGTCTATTTTATCCAATCAGAATTCATTATAAGACAAGACGTTCTACACAACTTTTAGTGGGAACAAAACCTCGTCTCTGATTGGCTCCGGACCTCGCAGTTACTCATCATCCATACATTACACACACACACACACACACACACACTCACACTGATGTCCCATCACAGTTTAAAAAACAATTCCTCATTGTGTGTGTGTGTGTGTGTGTGTGTGTGTCTAGGGTGAAGATTGATGGTTTGGGATGTGACGGGAGCTGGCGGAGTGTAACAGCGGTCCGTAACGGCCTCTGCGTCTCCACGCCGTAATGATCATTAACGTCCGCAAATAAACCCGCGCAATTATAAATATACGACTGCAGGCGTGCGCCGAGCCTCAAGCCCCGCCCACCAGGAAGTGATGCGTACACACACCGCATATTAAATCATTGTTGCTGTGAGTCTCCGGTGAGCCGTGTGTGTGTGTGTGTGTGTGTTTTCTCTCATGTCCATACACTAATAACACACACTCATTCTCTCTCTCTCTCTCTCACACACACACACTCAACTCCAACAATCCGGCCTTCATCCAAAAGAGAGAGAGAGAGAGGGACAGAGAGAAGAGAGAGAGAGAGAGAGAAAGAGAGAGAGAGAGAGATAGACAGATATATATATATATATATATATATATATATATATATAAAAGGAGAGAGAGAGAGAGACTGTAGTTCGTCATCCTGAACCAGCCATGTGTCAATACGTGTGTGTGTGTGTGTGTGTGTGTGTGTCTTCACTCATTCACTCAGAATCGACAAGTCAGATCAATACAGTACTCGGCATTAACAAGCTGCCTTAGGGGTGTGTGTGTGTGTATGTGTGTGTTTATATGTGTGTGTGTGTGTGGTGTGTGTGGGGGGGGGGGGGGGTACGACGAAGGAGGCAGAAGATCTGAGTACTGATGTCAAAGGTCAAAGCCACTAGTATGATAGTGACAGACTAGAAGCCACTGAATATCCATAAAAGTGTGTCTGTGTGTGTGTGTGTGTGTGTGTGTTGTGTGTGTGTGTGTGTGTGTGTGTGTGTCTGTGTGTGTGAGAACACAAACCTGCTGCTGTAAGAGTTGCTGCATGTGATCCAACCAAACTCCGTCATGCTTCTTCATCACTGTCTTCGTCCTCACTACATACACAACACACACACACACACACACACACACACACCACACACACACACATTTAGGTGTTCGCCTGTTTCACTGATTGACCAGCTGATGACCTCGTATCTACAGAGTCACTCACTACTGCTAATAGCACTAATAATAACAAATAATAATAATAATTTCAGTTTTTATTATTGAATTATTATATTTGTCTGTGGCAGTACACGATGGACTACTACTACTACTACTAATAATAATAATAGCAGTAATAATAATAATAATAATAATATTAATAATAATACAGTAATAATAAATAATAAACAGCTGTAATAATAATATATAATAATAATAAATAATAATAGCTAGCAATAATAATAATAATATTAATAATAATAATAGCAGTAATAATATATAATAATATTAATAGCAGTAATAATAATAATAGACAGTAATAATAATAATAATAGCAGTAATAATAATAAGAATAATACTAATAATAATAAATAATAATAATAATAATAATAATAATAATAGCAGTAATAATAATAATATATAATAATAATAGAATAATGATAATAATAGTAATAATCGCATAATAATAATAATAATAATAATAATAAGTAATACATTCTTAATTAATTATAATATAAAAATAATAATAACAATAATAATAATAATAATAATATAATAATAATAATTAATAATAATAGCAGTAATACTAATAATAATAATAATAATAACAGTAATAATAATAATAGTAATAGTAATAATAATAAGTAATAATAGCAGTAATAATAATAATAATAGCAGCAGTAAAATAATAATATAATAATAATAATAATAATAATAATAATAATAAGTAATAATAATAATAGCAGTAATAATAATAATAATAGCAGTAATATAGGCAGTAATATAATAATAGCAGTAATAATAATAATAAATAATAATAATAGTATAATAATAATAGCAGTATAATAATAATAATAATAATAGCAGTAATAATAGCATAATAATAATGAATAATAATAGTAATAAGTAATAATAATAGCAGTAATAATAATAATAATATATAATAATAATAGCAGTAATAATAATAATAATAATAATATAATAGCAGTAATAATAATAATAATAGCAGTAATAATAATAATAATAGCAGTAATATAATAATAATAATAATAATAATAATAATAATAATAATAATAATAATAATAATAATAGCAGTAATAATAATAATAATAATAATAACAGTAAGTAATAATAATAATAATAATAGCAGTAATAATAATAATAATAGCAGTAATAATAATAATAAAATAAATAATAAAATAGCAGTAAGAATAATAATAATAGCTGTAAAATAATAATAATAGTAATAATAATAGTAATAATAATAATATAAATAAATAATAATAATAATAATAATAGCGGTAATAGTAATTAATAATAATAATAATAAGAATAATAATATAGCAGTCAATAATAATAATAATAATAATAATAGCAGTAATAATAATAATAATAATAATAATAATAATAGCAGTAATAATAGCATAATAATAATAATAATAATAGCAGTAATAATAATAATAATAATAATAATAAAAATAATAATAAAATAATAATAATAATAATAATAGCAGTAATAATAATAATAATAATAATAATTGCAGTAATAATAATAATAATAATAATAATAATAATAATAATAATAATAATAGCAGTAAAATAATAATAATAATAATAATAATAATAATAGCAGTAATAATAATAATAATAATATAGATAATAATAATAATAATAATAATAAGCAGTAATAATAATAATAATAGCAGAATAATAATAATCAATAATAAGTAGTAATAATAATAATAATAATAATAATAGCAGTAATAATAATAATAGCAGTAATAATAATAATAATAGCAGTAATAACAATAAAAATAATAATAATAATAAGTAATAATAATATAATAATAGCAGGTAATATAATAATAGCAGTAATAAAATAATAATAAAATAATAGTAATAATATAATAATAGTAGTAATAATAATAATAATAGCAGTAATAATAATAATAGCAGTAATAATAATAATAATAGCAGTAATAATAATAAGAAGAATAAGAATAACAGTAAGAGTGAGTGCACCGTATGCAGGATGCTCGCCAGGTCGTTAGTGCTGACGTTGAGAATGGATGCAGCGATGGACTGAGCCTTCACCATAGAGCTCTTGGACACTCCTCTTTCTGATCCCTCTTTCTTCTTCTTCCTCTCTTTCCTCCTCTTTCTCAGCTCAGCTCGGCTCTCTTTCACCTCTCTATCCATCTCAACAAGCACAGCCTGACACACCGAGAGAGAGAGAGAGAGAGAGAGAGAGTTCTAAAGCAGTGATGTAGGATTAAAAGAGAATAAAGTACACACAATAACACAATTCAAACTAAAATATATATACAATAAAACAACAGCACAAAGCATATAATGTGTAAGGAGCAGTGAGACGGGTGAGTAGTGAGACGGGTGAGTAGTGACACAGGTGAGTAGTGAGAGAGGTGAGTAGTGAGACGGGTGAGAGTGAGAGAGGTGAGTAGTGAGACGGGTGAGAGTGAGAGAGGTGAGTAGTGAGACGGGTGAGTAGTGAGAGAGGTGAGTAGTGAGACGGGTGAGTAGTGAGAGAGGTGAGTAGTGAGACGGGTGAGTAGTGAGAGAGGTGAGTAGTGAGACGGGTGAGTAGTGAGAGAGGTGAGTAGTGAGAGAGGTGAGTAGTGCGGGGTGAGTAGTGAGAGGTGAGTAGTGAGAGAGGTGAGTAGTGAGACGGGTGAGTAGTGAGAGAGGTGAGTAGTGAGACGGGTGAGTAGTGAGAGAGGTGAGTAGTGAGACGGGTGAGTAGTGAGAGAGGTGAGTAGTGAGACGGGTGAGAGTGAGAGAGGTGAGTAGTGAGACGGGTGAGAGTGAGAGAGGTGAGTAGTGAGACGGGTGAGAGTGAGAGAGGTGAGTAGTGAGACGGGTGAGCAGTGAGAGAGGTGAGTAGTGAGACGGGTGAGTAGTGAGAGAGGTGAGTAGTGAGAGAGGTGAGTAGTGAGACGGGTGAGTAGTGAGAGAGGTAGTAGTGAGAGGGGTGAGTAGTGAGAGAGGGGGGTGAGAGTGAGAGGTGAGTAGTGAGGGGGGTGAGTAGTGAGAGGGGTGAGTAGTGAGGGGGGTGAGTAGTGAGAGGGGTGAGTAGTGAGGGGGGTGAGTAGTGAGAGGGGTGAGTAGTGAGGGGGGTGAGTAGTGAGAGGGGTGAGTAGTGAGGGGGGTGAGTAGTGAGAGGGGTGAGTAGTGAGACGGGTGAGTAGTGAGATGGGTGAGTAGTGAGAGAGGTGAGTAGTGAGAGAGGTGAGTAGTTAGGCGGGCGAGTAGTGAGAGAGGTGAGTAGTGAGAAAGGTGAGTAGTGAGACGGGTGAGTAGTAAGAGAGGTGAGTAGTGAGACGGGTGAGTAGTGAGAGAGGTGAGTAGTGAGAGGGTGAGTAGTGAGTGAGACGGTGAGTAGTGAGAGGTGAGTGAGAGTGAGACGGGTGAGTAGTGAGAGAGGTGAGTAGTGAGACGGGTGAGGAGTAGTGAGAGAGGTGAGTGAGAGTGAGAGGAGAGGTGAGTAGTGAGAGAGGGTGAGTAGTGAGAGAGGTGAGTAGTGAGAGAGGTGAGTAGTTAGGCGGGCGAGTAGTGAGAGAGAGTAGTGAGAGAGGTGAGTAGTGAGAGAGGTGAGTAGTGAGACGGGTGAGTAGTGAGAGAGGTGAGTAGTGAGACGGGTGAGTAGTGAGACGGGTGAGTAGTGAGAGGGGTGAGTAGTGAGGGGGGTGAGTAGTGAGAGAGGTGAGTAGTGAGACGGGTGAGTAGTGAGAGAGGTGAGTAGTGAGAGTGAGGTGAGTAGTGAGAGAGGCGGGTGAGTAGTGAGAGAGGTGAGTAGTGAGAAAGGTGAGTAGTGAGACGGGTGAGAGTAGTGAGAGAGAGGTGAGTAGTGAGAGAGGTGAGTAGTGAGACGGGTGAGTAGTGAGAGAGGTGAGTAGTGAGTGAGAGAGGTGAGTAGTGAGACGGGTGAGCAGTGAGAGAGGTGAGTAGTGAGACGGGTGAGCAGTGAGAGAGGTGAGTAGTGAGACGGGTGAGCAGTGAGAGAGGTGAGTAGTGAGACGGGTGAGTAGTGAGAGAGGTGAGTAGTGAGAGGTGAGGTGAGTAGTAGTGAGAGAGGTGAGTAGTGAGACTGGGGTGAGAGTGAGAGTGAGTGAGGGGTGAGTAGTGAGAGGGGTGAGTAGTGAGACGGGTGAGTAGTGAGAGGGGTGAGTAGTGAGAGAGGGGTGAGTAGTGAGACGGGTGAGTAGTGAGACGGGTGAGTAGTGAGAGAGGTGAGTAGTGAGAGAGGTGAGTAGTTAGGCGGGTGAGTAGTGAGAGAGGTGAGTAGTGAGACGGGTGAGTAGTGAGAGGGTGAGTAGTGAGAGTGAGGGTGAGTAGTGAGAGAGGTGAGTAGTGAGAGAGGTGAGTAGTGAGACGGTAGGTGAGTAGTAAGAGAGGTGAGTGAGTAGTGAGTAGAGAGGTGAGTAGTGAGACGGGTGAGTAGTGAGAGAGGTGAGTAGTGAGAGGGTGAGTAGTGAGAGTGAGAGAGTGAGAGGGTGAGTAGTGAGAGAGGTGAGTAGTGAGACGGGTGAGTAGTGAGAGGGGTGGAGTAGTGAGAGAGGTGAGTAGTGAGACGGGTGAGTAGTGAGAGAGGTGAGTAGTGAGACGGGTGAGTAGTGAGAGAGGTGAGTAGTGAGACGGGTGAGTAGTGAGAGAGGTGAGTAGTGAGACGGGTGAGTAGTGAGACGAGGTGAGTAGTGAGAGAGGTGAGTAGTGAGAGAGGTGAGTGAGAGGTGAGTAGTGAGAGAGGTGAGTAGTTAGGCGGGCGAGTAGTGAGAGAGGTGAGTAGTGAGAAAGGTGAGTAGTGAGACGGGTGAGTAGTGAGAGAGGTGAGTAGTGAGACGGGTGAGCAGTGAGAGAGGTGAGTAGTGAGACAGTGAGAGGGTGAGTAGTGAGACGGGTGAGTAGTAAGAGGGTGAGTAGTGAGAGAGGTGAGTAGTGAGAGGGGTGAGTAGTGAGTAGGGGTGAGAGTGAGTAGTGAGACGGGTGAGGTGAGAGTGTGAGAGTGAGTAGAGCGGGTGAGTAGTGAGAGAGGTGAGTAGTGAGACGGGTGAGCAGTGAGAGAGGTGAGTAGTGAGACGGGTGAGCAGTGAGAGAGGTGAGTAGTGAGACGGGTGAGTAGTGAGAGTGAGGTGAGTAGTGAGAGAGGTGAGTAGTGAGAGTGAGAGTGAGGTGAGAGGTGAGTAGTGAGTGAGGGGTGAGTAGTGAGTGAGAGGGGTGAGTAGTGAGAGGGGTGAGTAGTGAGGGGGGTGAGTAGTGAGAGGGGTGAGTAGTGAGGGGGGTGAGTAGTGAGAGGGGTGAGTAGTGAGACGGGTGGGTGAGTAGTGAGAGAGGTGAGTAGTGAGACGGGTGAGTAGTGAGAGAGGTGAGTAGTGAGACGGGTGAGCAGTGAGAGAGGTGAGTAGTGAGACGGGTGAGAGTAGTGAGAGAGGTGAGTAGTGAGACGGGTGAGTAGTGAGAGAGGTGAGTAGTGAGACGGGTGAGTAGTGAGAGAGGTGAGTAGTGAGACGGGTGAGTAGTGAGACGGGTGTAGTGAGAGTGAGTGAGTGAGAGGGTGAGTAGTGAGAGAGGTGAGTAGTGAGACGGGTGAGTAGTGAGATGGGTGAGTAGTGAGAGAGGTGAGTAGTTAGGCGGGCGAGTAGTGAGAGAGGTGAGTAGTGAGAAAGGTGAGTAGTGAGACGGGTGAGTAGTAGTGAGAGAGGTGAGTAGTGAGACGGGTGAGCAGTGAGAGAGGTGAGTAGTGAGACGGGTGAGCAGTGAGAGAGGTGAGTAGTGAGACGGGTGAGTAGTGAGAGAGGTGAGTAGTGAGACGAGGTGAGAGTGAGAGAGGTGAGTAGTGAGACGGGTGAGCAGTGAGAGAGGTGAGTAGTGAGACGGGTGAGTAGTGAGAGAGGTGAGTAGTGAGACGGGTGAGCAGTGAGAGAGGTGAGTAGTGAGACGGGTGAGTAGTGAGACAGGTGAGTAGTGAGACGGGTGAGTAGTGAGAGAGGTGAGTAGTGAGAGAGGTGAGTAGTGAGAGAGGTGAGTAGTGAGACGGGTGAGTAGTGAGAGAGGTGAGTAGTGAGACGGGTGAGTAGTGAGAGTGAGACGGGTGAGTAGTGAGAGAGGTGAGTAGTGAGAGAGGTGAGTAGTGAGGGGGTGAGAGTAGTGAGAGAGGTGAGTAGTGAGACGGGTGAGTAGTGAGAGAGGTGAGAGAGGCGGGTGAGTAGTGAGAGAGGTGAGTAGTGAGAGAGACGGGTGAGTAGTGAGACGGGTGAGTAGTGAGAGAGGTGAGTAGTGAGACGGGTGAGTAGTGAGAGAGGTGAGTAGTGAGACGGGTAGTGAGAGAGGTGAGTAGTGAGACGGGTGAGTAGTGAGAGAGGTGAGTAGTGAGACGGGTGAGTAGTGAGAGAGGTGAGTAGGGAGAGAGGTGAGTAGTGAGAGAGGTGAGTAGTGAGACGGGTGAGTAGTGAGAGAGGTGAGTAGTGAGACGGGTGAGGAGTGAGAGAGGTGAGTAGTGAGAGGTGATTTCTTTACGGATTTCTTTTTCAAAACCTGGTGAAACTTTTGTTTTGTGTTATACAGTAACCTTTACACACCTGTTGGAATGATTCACAGCAAACTTTATCATAATAAAATAACAAAAGTGTGTGTGTGTGTGTGTGTGTGTCTCCACACTTGTTTATTATTTCGATTCAGATAATGCATTCATATTTGGCTGCATCTGAAGAGGAGGTGCTGTTCGCTGGTCAGTGTGTGTGTGTGTGTGTGTGTGTGTGTGTGTGTGAGAGAGATGATTAGAGCTTTAACGCTGCCACTGTACGTGAGAAAGTCAATAACACGAACTCCCTCCTGCTTCATTCTGCGTTTATTGATCACCACAATAATCTGCCGTATCATTCCCCCCTAAAGCCTTCTGAAAACCTGACCTTGGAGAAGTGTGTGTGTGTGTGTGTGTGTGTGTGTGAGCACTATTAGTTCTCAGCAGTGGGATCGGCTGCTAAAGATGTTTCTGTATGCTGTAAATGCTCATTAACAGTCAGGAGTGGGTAATAAAGTGTGTTTTATAAAGTTGAACGTGTACACACACACACACACACACACACCACACACACAGCGTGACAGTAATGAGGCGGGTGTGTAAAGCCCATCAGCATGTCTGTGTTTTAGGTGTAATTGACTGAATGAAGGTGATTTTCTCTGGATGAACTGATGACTGGTTTAATCAGTGCGCTGCTAATTACAGCTAAAATTAATCCACTTTAATTATAAACAATAATAAACAATACCTTTCATGTTCTCACACACACACACACACACACACACACACACACACACACACAGGCATATTACAGGAACAGTAAGTTTGATGTGATTTTGACTTGTGGTTGGGGTTAGGGGGGTGTTTGTGGGGGAGTGAGGGTGTGAGGTGTGTGTGTGAGGGGTGTGTGGGGTGTGTGTGAGGTTTTGGTGTTGTGGGGTGTGGGGTGAGGGTGGTGTGGGGGGGTTATACTGTACACACACATCACAAAGCAGTTTTATGTAAATGAGTCTAATTAAATCTGCATGAACCAGTTCACTTCATTCATAATATTAATTTCTAATGTGAGATTTCTGCTTCTGAATGAATACACCACACACACACACACACACACACACATACACACACACACACACACACACACACACACACACACATACACACACACACACACACACACACACACACACACACATATACATACACACACACACACAATAATACACATACACACACACAAACACATACATCACACAAACACACACATACACACACTTACCACACACATACACTTACACGCACACACATGACACACACACACACACATATACAACACACACACACACACACACACACACACACACACACACCCCACACAACAACACTCACACACACACACACACACACAAACACATAACACACACACACACACACACACATGACACACAACACAAGACACACACATACACACACATACACACAACACACATACACATACACACCACATATCACACACACACACACATCACACACATACACACACACACACAACACACACACACACAACACAATACATATACATACACACACACACACACATACACATACACACACACACACACACATATATACACACAAACACACCTACACACACACACACACATACACACACACACCACACACACACACACACACACATAACATAGACACACACATACACACACACACACACAAATACACTACATACACACACACATATACACACACATACACATACACACACACACACATACACAACACACGACACACACACACACATACACACACATACACACACACAACACACATACACACACACATACATACCACACACACACACACACACACGCAGACAGATAGACAGACAGGACAGACAGGTGTACAGACAGATAGAAAGACGACAGGTATAGACAGACAGATAGAACAGACAGACAGACAGACAGAAAGAAAGACAGACAGATAGAAAGACAGACAGGTGTACAGACAGATAGAAAGACAGACAGACAGTATACAGACAGATAGAAAGACAGACAGATAGAAAGACAGACAGGTGTACAGACAGATAGAAAGACAGACAGATAGAAAGACAGACAGGTGTACAGACAGATAGAAAGACAGACAGGTGTGCAGACAGATAGAAAGACAGACAGGTGTACAGACAGGTAGAAAGTACAGACAGGTGTACAGACAGGTGTACAGACAGGTGTACAGACAGATAGAAAGACAGACAGGTGTGCAGACAGATAGAAAGACAGACAGGTTGTCAGACAGATAGAAAGACAAGACAGACAGACGTGTGGCGATAGACAGACAGAAGCAGACAGATAGACAGACAGGTGTGCAGACAGATAGAAAGACAGACAGGTGACAGACAGATAGACAAAGACAGACAGGTGTCACAACAGACAGAGATAGAACAGACAGGTCCAGACAGGTGTACAGACAGATAGAAAGACAGACAGGTGTGCAGACAGATAGAAAGACAGACAGATAGAAAGACAGACAGGTGTGCAGACAGATAGAAAGACAGACAGATAGAAAGACAGACAGGTGTACAGACAGATGGACAGATATAGAAAGACAGAAAGACAGACAGATAGAAAGACAGACAGGTGTACAGACAGATGTAGAACCAGAGACAGACGGTCTTGACAGTCTTTAAGCATACAGGCAGACAGACAGGTATACACTTATTGTGTGTTTGTGTTACCTGAAAGACAGAACGCAGGTGTTGGTGTTGTGTGTGTGTCAGTGTGAGTTTGTTCTGCAGTGTGTGTATCGTCTCTGTGCTCTGATTGGTCAGAAGCTGCATCTGTTCTTTTGCCGTCTGCTCAAGCGCAACCTTTGACCTCTCACACTCCGACAACCGAGCCTGCAGAGCTGTGAGCTTTTGCTCCTAAAACACAACACACACACACACACACACACACACACACACACACACATATATAAACTTGCATATACAACTTTATCAGTATTCATTTACAGTATACACATGAAGCGTGTGTGTGTGTGTGTGTGTTACCCTGTTGTGTAGCTGGTCTTGGAGTGTGTTGTTGGTGTTCTCACACTGCTGTTTGTCGTGTGTAGCGACGCTCAGCCTCCTCTTCAGAGACTCGATAAATGACTTCCTTTTAAATGCCTCCTCACACTGACTCTTCACCTGACACACACACACACACACACACACACACTCCTTCATCACTCACCTGTATGAATCTGCACGAGATTGTGTGTGTACATGTATATCACTCCATCAGCCAGTTGTACAAGAGTGTGTGCACGAGATTGCTTGTGTGTGTGTGTGTGTGTGTGTGTGTACTTTTCTCTCCAGCTCATCGATGTGTGAGCGTTGGCTACGCTCAGAATCCTGCAGGACCTTCAGCCGACTGCGCAGATCCTCTACTAACTGTCTCTTCATCACCACATCCCTCTCACAGTGACACACCCTGAACACACACACACACACACACACACAAAAGATTTAAATGTGTGTTTCTGTTCTGTGTGTGTGTGCGATGTGTTACTGGACTGTGTGTGTGTGTGTGTGTGTGCGATGTGTTACTGGACAGTGTGTCTGTTACTAGACAATATATGTGTCACAATATACATGTGTGTGTGTGTGTGTGTGTACGTTTGTGTTACTGGCCAATATATGTGTCATTGGACTTTGTGTGTCAGTGGACTTTATAATATATATATATATATGTGTGTGTGTGTGTGTGTGTGTGTGTGTGTGTGTGTGTGTTAATGAGCAGTAGGTAAATGTCCTGCCCCCCTCAGAGAGACACGGACAGAAGCCCCGAGCAAACACACTAAATAAATGTGAGTCTTATTGCAGTGACATTAACGGAAATGAGAGTGTGTGTCCTGGGGACCCCCCCCCCCCCCCCCCCCACACACACACACACACACACACACACTAATGAAGCAGGTATCGACCCTGGCACACAGTGACTGAACATAGTACCTTTTAGACTACTCACTTACTGACACACCTGTCTGTCTCATCACCTGTCTGTCTCATCAGCTGTCTGTCTCATCATCACCTGTCTGTCTCATCACCTGTCTGTCTCATCAGCTGTCTGTCTCATCACTTGTCTGTCGCCCACCTGTCTGTCTCATCACCTGTCTGTCACCCACCTGTCTGTCTGATACTGTCTGTCTCATCACCTGTCTGTCTCATCACTTGTCTGTCGCCCACCTGTCTGTCTGTCTGTCTCATCACCTGTCTGTCACCCACCTGTCTGTCTGATACATGTCTGTCTCATCACCTGTCTGTCTCATCAGAGCAGAAAGAGAAATTGTACACTGCAAAAATTGAAATCTATGAAAGTTAATAAAATCTTAATTTGAGAAAACATACTGTTTTTTTCCATGAAAGATGAAAAGACTTTAAAACCACTTTATTAAACTATAAATATTATAAAAAGGAAATTGTACTTGTTCAGTCTGAGCAGCTAAAAGTGACTCCTTTTCATCCAAATTTCACTACAAATAAGTGACATATTTAAAGTGAATGTTATAACAGAATAAAATCAAAGAATAAAGTAGAATAAAGTGAATGTTATAACAGAATGTGGTGATGATTTTAAGAGTAAAAATGCACGGAAAATGTCTTATATTAAGAATTCCAGTGTATGTTAGTAAAAGCTAGCAGTGAGAGAGTGCTAGGCTGTAATGTGGTAGCTCAGTCAGAGGTGAGAGGTCAGTGGTTAAGGCATTGCACCAGATCATCATTAAACTTCACCTAGTGTTTAAAAAAGGTTATAAATCTGGAAAGTGGGCTTTGATTGTACGGTTAAAGGATTTTATAGAATTTATTATTGACTAGAAATTAATGCTAGTTTTAAGAGTAAATTTTATATGGCAGATTTCTGTATTTTAGTAAATTATAATTGGATAGTGAGACAGATTAAAGAACAGACAGACAGACAGACAGATAAGGGTAGGTCTGAGACGAGTAAGAATGTGGTATAGAGAGATACACAGTAAAAACAGACAGACTGATAGAAAGAAGTGAGAAAGACAGACAGACAGACAGACAGTTGCACATTGATACTTAGACACGCAGATAATTAAAAGAACAGAGAGAACAGGGACATGGAGACAGACACCGTCTCAAACACACAGACAGACGACTGACTCCTGAGAGACACGCAAATACATGGAAATATATGGGAGAGAGGGAAAAACAGGAAGAGAGAGGGGGGGGAGAGAAAGAGACAGACAAAAGCCAAACATAAAATTACAGAAAGACATGCAGAGGAGGACAGAGACAGACAGATAGACAAACAAAAAAGGAAAAGAGAAGAGACAGAAAAGAATAGACAGACAGGGAAGGGGAGACAGACAGTGAATAATAGACAGACAGAGAGAGGCAGACAGTGAAGAACAGACAGACAGACATTGAAGGGGAGACAGATAGTGAAGAATAGACAGATAGAGAGAGACAGACAGTGAAGAACAGACAGACAGACAGACAGGCAGACAGTGAAGGGGAGACAGATAGTGAAGAATAGACAGACAGAGAGAGGCAGACAGAGAGAGGCAGACAGTGAAGAACAGACAGACAGAGAGAGGCAGACAGTGAAGAACAGACAGACAGACATTGAAGGGGAGACAGATAGTGAAGAATAGACAGATAGAGACAGACAGTGAAGAACAGACAGACAGACAGACAGGCAGACAGTGAAGGGGAGACAGATAGTGAAGAATAGACAGACAGAGAGAGGCAGACAGAGAGAGGCAGACAGTGAAGAACAGACAGACAGACAGAGTGTTTGTACTTGTCCTGTATGTCCTTGAGGCGTTGGTCTTTGTCCTGCAGTTCTGTCCTGAGGGCTTTAATCACAGTGTTCTGCCGGCTCACCTCACCACTCGAGCTCTAACACACACACACACACACACACACACACACACACACACACACACACACACACACACACACATATATATATATATATACACACACACACACACACATACATACACACACACACACACACAAGCTGATAACACAGTACAAAACAACTTCACATTAAACTTTATAGTATGTGTGTGTGTGTGTGTGTGTGTGTGTGTGTGTGTGTGTGTGTGTGTGTGTGTGTGTGTAAATGTGTTTTCTAACGTTTCTCGCTCTTGTCGTCACTTTCTCTACAACATCAGAAGGATTGGAGTGTTTTTATCCACACAGTCTGTTCAGGTCCTGGATCAGTTTCTCCTCATCTCCAGACTGGACTAGTGTAAGTCTCTACTGCAGCTTATCCACCCACACCCGCACCACCCACACCACCCCACTGCTGCACCCGCACCACCCACACCACCCCACTGCTGCACCCGCTCCACCCACACCACCCCACTGCTGCACCCGCTCCACCCACAAACCACCCCACTGCCTGCACCCGCTCCACCCCACCCACACCCACCACTGCCCACTGCTGCACCCGCTCCACCCACACTCTCCACCACAACCACCCCACTGCTGCACTCGCTCCACCCACTCCACCCACCCCCTGCATGCCCGCTCCACCCACTCCACCCCACTGCTGCACCCGCTCCACCCACACCACCCACACCACACCACCCATGCACCACACCACCCACACCACCCCACTGCTGCACCCGCTCCACCCACACCCACCCACCCCACTGCTGCACCCGCTCCAACCACACCACCTCACTGCTGCACGCAACACCCGCTCCACCCGACTGCTCCACCCACTCCACCCCTCCACCCACCCTGCTGCACCCGCACCACCCACACCACCCCACTGCTGCACCCGCACCACCCACACCACCCCACTGCTGCACCCGCTCCACCCACACCACCCCACTGCTGCACCCGCTCCACCCATGCTGCACCCCGCTGCACCCGCTCCAACCCACACCACCTCACTGCTGCACCCCGCTCCACCCACACCACCTCCACTGCTGCACCCCTCCTCCACTCCACCCCACTGCTCCACCCACACCACCCCACTGCTGCACCCGCTCCACCCACACCACCTCACTGCTGCACCCGCTCCACCCCACTGCTCCACCCACACCACCCCACTGCTTCACCCGCTCCACCCACCACCACCCCGCTGCTGCACCCGCTCCACCCACACCACCCCACCGCACTGCTTCACCCGCTCCACCCCCACTGCTCCACCCACACCACCCCACTGCTTCACCCGCACCACCCACACCACCCCACTGCTGCACCCGCTCCACGCTCCACCCACACCACCCCACTGCTTCACCCGCTCCACCCCCACTGCTCCACCCACACCACCCACTGCTGCACACCCGCTCCACCCACACCACCTCACTGCTGCACCCGCTCCCCCACCACCACCACACACCACCCCACCACCCCACTGCTCCACCCGCTCCACTGGTTTCCTGTAGCTTCCCACCGTCTCTCAGAGTAAAGAGGTAAAGATCAGCTCAAGGCTCTTCTCTGTTCTGGCACCGATGTGGTGGAATAAACTTCCACTGGAGTCCGAACAACAGAGACACTGTCTACATTCAAACGCAGACTGAAGACCTACATCTTCCAACAACACCCGTCCTAACATTCCTTTATTCTTCTCCTTTTATATCTCAGTGTCCAGAAATCCATTAAAATAAATCCCATGTTTATCCTTCTGTACTTAAGTTTGTATTTACACTTCATGAATGAATTTATCCTTAGAGCGAGACCTAAAGCACTTCTTGTACATCACCCTGGATAAGGCGCGTCTGCTAAATACCGCAAATGTAAATGTGTGTGTGTGTGTGTGTGTGTGTGTGTGTACCTTCAGTCTGTTGTTGAGTTGTTTGATGTCGGTCTCCAGTGCTTTGATGTTTAGGAGATCTTTTTCAGGGTCACGTGCAGGTTGTTGAGATTCAAGTGGGCGGGACTTCCTGCACTGCT
>JACRUU010000003.1:19122868-19137868 GCA_030449085.1 Kryptopterus vitreolus
GTACCTGTAATGTGTGTGTGTGAGGGTCTGCAGTTGAGTGTGTGTGTGTGTGTGTACCTGTAATGTGTGTGTGAGGGTCTGCAGTGTTGTGTGTGATGTGTGTGTGTGTGTGTGTGTGGTTGTGTGTGTGTGGTGTGTGTGTGTGTGTACCTGTAATGTGTGTGTGAGGGTCTGCAGTTGCAGTTCAGTGGTGTGTGTGTGTGTGTACCGTAATGGGTGTGTAATGTGTGTGTGAGGGTCTGCAGTTGTGTGTGTGTGTGTGTGTACCTGTTAATGTGTGTGTGAGGGTCTGCAGTTGAGTGTGTGTGTGTGTGTGTGTGTACAGTGTGAATTGTGTGTGTGAGTGTCTGCAGTTGAGTGTGTGTGTGTGTGTGTACCTGTAATGTGTGTGTGAGGGTCTGCAGTTGTGAGTGTGTGTGTGTGTGTGTTGTGTGTGTGTGTGTACCTGTAATGTGTGTGTGTGTGGGTCTGCAGTTGTGTGTGGTGTGTGTGAGGGTGTGTAACTGTAATGTGTGTGTGAGGGTCTGCCGTAAGTGAGTGTGAGTGTGTGGTGTGTGTGTGTGTACCTGTAAAGGGTGTGTGTGAGTGTGTGGTGTGTGTGTGTGTGTACCTGTAATGTGTGTGTGAGGGTCTGCAGTTGAGTGTGTGTGTGTGTGTACCTGTTGTGTGTGTGAGGGTATGAAGTTGAGTGTGTGTGTGTGTGTGTGTGGTGTTACCTGTAATGTTGTGTGAGGGTCTGCAAGTTGAGTGTGTGTGTGTGGTGTAACCTGTAATGTGTGTGTGAGGGTCTGACAGTGGTGGTGTATGTGTGTGTACCTGTTGGGTGAGTGTGGGGTGCAGTGTGTGTGTGTATGTAATGGTGTGAGGGTGCATGTGAGTGTGGTGTGTGTTTGTGTGTGGGGTTGCAGTTGAGTTGTGTGTGGTGTGTGGGTGTGGTGTGTATAGTAAGTGGGGTGAGGGTGCAGTGAAGTGGTGTGTGTGTGTGTGTTGTGCCTGTTAATGTGTGGTGAGGTGCAGTGGGTGGTGTGTGTACTGGAATGTGTGTGTGAGGGTATGCAGTTTGAGTGTGTGTGTGTGACGTGTGTGTGTGTGTGTACCTGTGAATGTGTGTGTGAGGGTCTGCGGTTGAGTGTGTGTGTGTTGGTATTTGAGGCGATCGCTGTGCGCCGCCCTGCTGGCCGCCTGCAGAACTGCGACCTGCTGCTGTAGACAGGCGAGTCTCTGAGTGAACACGGCACACACACGTCTCCTCTTCATCACCTTCCTCTTCCTCACTGCTGCATCCTCACACACACCTGGAGGGGAACAACACACACAACGAAGCGTGTAAAACTCTGAGAGAGAATGTGTGTGTGTGTGTGTGTGTGTTATGAGTGTGGCATGGTGTTCACCTGCTCCCTTTAGCACACACACACTCCTCTTCTTCATCCTCCTCCTCTTCCTCATTAATGTATCCTGGTGGTACACTGTTACAAAACACAACTCATAAACTTGTGAAGTTAACGTGTGTGTGTGTGTGTGTGTGTGTGTGTGTGAGGAGATTACCTGTGTGTGGGCGGAGTTACCTGTTCTGTGTGGGAGGGGTTATATATGTGAGTGGAGATACCTGTGCTGTGTGGGAGGGGTTATATATATGGGTGGAGTTACCTGAGTGTGTGTGGGAGGAGTTACCTGTGCTGTGTGGGAGGGGTTAATGTATGGAGTGGAGTTACTGTGTGTTGGGGGGAGTTACCTGTGTTACCTGTGTGTGGGAGGAGTTAAATGTATGGGTGGAGTTACCTGTGTGTATGGGCGGAGTTACCTGAGTGGGTGTGTGGGAGGTTGGTGTTACCTGGGAGTGTGTGTGGGGGAGTTACCTGTGATGTGTGGGTGGGGTTATATGTATTGGTGGAGTTACCTGAGTGTGTGTGGGCGGAGTTACCTGAGTGTGTTTGGGGGAGTTACCTGTGCTGCGAGGGAGGGGTTGTGTGTGGGTGGAGTTACCTGAGGGTGTGTGGGAGGAGTTACCTGTGCTGTGTGTGGGAGGAGTTACCTGTGCTGTGTGGGAGGGGTTGTGTGTGGGAGGAGTTACCTGAGTGTGTGTGGGAGGAGTTACCTGTGCTGTGTGTGGGAGGAGTTACCTGTGCTGTGTGTGGGAGGAGTTACCTGTGTGTGTGTGGGAGGAGTTACCCTGAGTGTGTGTGGGAGGAGTTACCTGTGCTGTGTGGTGTGGGAGGAGTTACCCTGAGTGGGAGTGTGTGTGGGAGGAGTTACCTGTGCTGTGTGTGGGAGGAGTTACCTGTGCTGTGTGGGAGGAGTTACCTGAGTGTGTGTGGGAGGAGTTACCTGTGCTGTGTGTGGGAGGAGTTACCTGAGCTGTGTGTGGGAGGAGTTACTGTGCTGTGTGTGGGAGGAGTTACCTGTGAGTGTGTGTGGGAGGAGTTACTGTGCTGGTGTGGGAGGAGTTACTGTGCTGTGTGGGTGTGTGGGAGGAGTTACCTGTGCTGTGTGTGGGAGGAGTTACCTGTGCTGTGAGCGGCGGCTGTAGCAGCGTTGTCAGTGAGTGTGCGGCGGGGAGGAAGTGCTCCACAGGCCTGTAGTGGGCGGAACCCAAACAACACACATTAATGCGGGGGAACAGTTTAACGTAACGCAGCGTGACACTTCCTGACAGTGTGACACGCCGGAGCGTTTGTAGTGGCATCAAAGCGGAGAAGGATTCACCCCGGAGTGTGTAACAGCTCAGACTAACACTCTTTCATCTCTCTCTCTCTCTCTCTCTCTCTCTCTCTCTCCCTGGTTTGATCACAGACTCGTCCGGAAGCTCTTTAGTGTGACATGAGTAACTTGGAGCTCGACTGTCACTTAGAGATCAGAGAGACAACACCACAGAGAGACTCTTCTGAGAGACATACAGGAAGCGTCTGCTGGAGTTCAGGATCCTGATTACGCACGAGTTGTAACGGTACACAAAATTCATGGTCCAGTTCATGTCCCGCAGGGTTTAGACCAGGGCTCACTGCAGCTCAAATCAACTGGAACATGTTTAGAAAGGCATGTTCAGAGAGATGTGTTTTTAGGGACTTGTATAGAGGGACTTGTTTAGAGGGACGTGTTCAGAAAAAACATGTTCAGAGGGACGTGTTCAGAAGGACATGTAGAGGGACATGTAGAGGGACATGTGTTCAGAAGGACATGTTTAGAGAGATGTGTTTAGAGGGACATGTTAAGCGGGACACATTCATAAGGATGTCTTTAGTGAGATGTGTTTAGAGGGACATGTTCAGGAAAAACATGTTCAGAGGGACGTGTTTAGAGGGACGTGTTCAGAAGGACATGTTTAGAGGGACATGTTTAAAGGGATGTGTTCAGAAGGACATGTTTAGAGAGATGTGTTTAGAGGGACGTGTTCAGAGATAAGCGTTTACAGGGACATTTTTAGAGAGATGTGTTTAGAGGGACATGTTAAGCGGGACACATTCATAAGGATGTCTTTAGTGAGATGTGTTTAGAGGGACATGTTCAGAAAAAACATGTTCAGAGGGACGTGTTTAGAGGGACGTGTTCAGAAGGACATGTTTAGAGGGACATGTTTAAAGGGATGTGTTCAGAAGGACATGTTTAGAGAGATGTGTTTAGAGGGACGTGTTCAGAGATAAGCGTTTACAGGGACATTTTTAGAGAGATGTGTTTAGAGGGACATGTTAAGCGGGACACATTCATAAGGATGTCTTTAGTGAGATGTGTTTAGAGGGACGTGTTCAGAGAGATGTGTTTAGAGGGACGTTTTAAGAGAGACATGTTTAGGGGGACTTTTTTAGAGAGACATGTTTAGAGGGACATATTCATAAGGATGTCGAGTTCAGATGTGTTCAGATAGACGTGTTTAGAGGGACGTTTTTAGACAGATGTGTTTAGAGGGACATTTTTAGACAGATGTGTTTAGAGGGACGTGTTTAGAGGAACGTTTTTAGACAGACGTATTTAAACAGAGGTGTTTAGAGGAATGTGTTTAGAGGGACATTTTTAGACAGATGTGTTTAGAGGAATGTTTTAGAGGGATGTGTTTAGAGGGACATTCTTAGACAGATGTGTTTAGAGGGACGTATTTAGAGGGACGTTTGTAGAGAGATGTGTTTAGAGGGACATGTTTATAGGGACGTGTTTAAGTGATGTGTTTAAGTGATGTGTTTAGAGGGACGTGTTTAGAGATGTGTTTAGAGGGACGTGTTTAGAGATGTGTTTAGAGGGACATGTTTAAGTAATGTGTTTAGAGGGACGTGTTTAGAGGGACATTTGTAGACAGACGTGTTTAGATGGATGTGTTTAGAGGGACATATTTAGAGGGACGTGTTTAAGGGATGTGTTTGGAGGGACGTGTTTAAGTGATGTGTTTAGAGGGACGTGTTTAAGTGATGTATTTAGAGGGACGTGTTTAAGGGATGTGTTTAGAGGGACGTTTTAGACAGAGATGTGTTTAGAGGGACGTGTTTAGAGATGTGTTTAGAGGGACGTGTTTAGAGGGTATTTAAACTGTGTTTAGAGGAATTTTTAGAGGGACGTTTTAGACGTGTTTAGATGGATGTGTTTAGAGGGACGTATTTAGAGGGACGTGTTTAAGATGTTTTGGAGGGACATTTTTTAATGATGTTTAGAGGGACGTTTTAAGTTGTATTTAGAGGGACGTTTTAAGATGTGTTTGGAGGGACGTGTTTAGAGAGATGTGTTTAAGGGATGTGTTTAGAGGGACGTGTTTAAGTGATGTTTTAGAGGGACGTGTTTAAGGGATGTGTTTGGAGGGACGTGTTTAAGTGATGTGTTTAGAGGGACGTGTTTAAGTGATGTGTTTAGAGGGACGTGTTTAGAGGGACATTTTTAGACAGACGTGTTTAGATGGATGTGTTTAGAGGGACGTATTTAGAGGGACGTGTTTAAGGGATGTGTTTAGAGGGGCGTTTGTAGCGAGATGTGTTTAGAGGGACGTGTTTAGATGGACGTGTTTAACACACTCCTGTTTTATAGACAGTGAAAGTGGAGACTGACCTTCGGGTGAGAGACAGGAGGAGGACGAGGGTCGCGCCAAGACTGCAAACTGTCTGAGAAATCCTCACCATCGCTGTACATCACAATACACACATCATTACAACACACACACACACACACACACACACACACACACACACACACACACCACACATACAGAGACAGGACAGATAGAAAAGAGAGAGAGAGAGAGAGAGAAGGTACCTGTCTGGACTCATGTCTTCCCACTCGTCCCTGGTAGGGCTGTGTGTCCTGGGCTGTACAGAGACAGTGTGTGTGTAGGTGGTGTGTGTCCCGCGTCCTCGTCCTCTCCGTGTCCTGTTCCTGTGGAAGTCCCTCTCGGCCCTCAGCACGCCAACTTCCTGTCTAATCCTCAGTAAAGCCGCTCGAGACGTCGTCTCTGCTCTGCGTGATTTCTCCAGTTGGGCCTGTAAAGCCTGGGCCTCGCCTAGGAGCCTGTCCCGCTCGGCGCTCTCCCGGGCCCGGGCCTGTTCCTCTCGCACCCGGGCCTGCTGCGACAGCGCCCGGAGCTCCGCCTGCTCTCCGCGCAGGAGATCGTTCTCCTCCTGCAGGGTCTTCCTGTCCTCTCTCAACTTCAGCGTCTCTTTCTCCAGATACACCATCTTCCTTTCCAGCGCTTCTATCTACACACACACACACACACACACACACACACACACACACACACACACGTTCTCTGATTGTGCATAATAAAAAGGTCATTACAAGCAGAAACCACGTCCACATCAGCGCAGCTTCATCTCCTGACCTTCTACGTCTCTGATTTTCACATCTCACTTTATTTAAGGTGCGGTATGAGGACACACACACACACACACACACACACCACACACACACACACAGGTGTAATTATCACCACCCCGCAGTGTATTAGTGCTACAGAACTCCACGTCCACAGCGTGTCACCTTCAAGCGTAAACACGTCCGACACGTTTATTACCCTTCACGTCGTCCGCTCGCACGACTATTACACGACTCAGCCAGGAGGAAACGAGTGCACTTCACCTGGAAGGCTCCGGTTCAAACGCCTCTTCTCCGCTCAAGTGTCCGGAAATAATGTGAGGTGTGTGTGTAATGACAGAGTGTGTCCTGCTGAGAGGAGAGGCTCACCACACACACACTACATTCACACACACACACACACTGCATTCACACACAATACACTACGTTCACACACAACACACACTGCTTCTGGGTGTGTGGGGATTGGAACAGCACCACAGGGGACTGGATATAGTGTCCATGGTGTGTGGGGATTGGAACACAACCACAGTCGACCAACAATGTGTTTATGTGCACTTATATATATTTGTAGGGTGTGTGAGGTTCAGGGAACTTGCTAATGTGCACTACATAGTGTCAAAAGTGAACAGGATTTGGAACATGCACAAATTGAACTGAATATGGTGGGTCTAGGGTGTGTGTGTGTGTGTGTGTGTGTGAGTGTGTGTGTTTGGGTGTATGTGTGTGTGTGTGTTTGGGCCAAGACACTATCGACCATACTGGAAGTGTCCCACACACATTCTAGAAGCAAACATTGGAACACAGTGACAGTCGGCTACATAACAAGCTAATATGTGTGTGTGTGTGTGTGTTGTGTGGGTTGGGTGTGTGTGTGTGTGGGGGGGGGGGGGGTTGGGACACTTCCAATGTGAAGTATATAGTGTTGGGTGGTTTAGGTGTGTATTTGTGTAAGTGTGTATTTGGGACGAAGCCACAGGGGACTGAATATGGTGTTAGTGTGAATGAAATAGTGGGGGTTATGACCGAATGATGTTATTATGCAGAATTAACATATAGAGCAGGGGTCACCAACGTGGTGCCCGGGCCACCGTAGCCCCAGGAGCAAGAGTCGCTCTCAGGCTGCTATAAAAAGTGCACAACTCATCAGTGAGATGGTATAATGTAAATGTATTAATTCGTTGTTGAGGCTCGTCACTGTACGTGTTACATAGATATGAGTATAATTCATAATAATAAAATAATAATAATATAGAAATAAAGGTAATTGTTATTTCAGAGGAGTATTTCAAACTGGTAGCCCTTTATATGACTCGGTGTCCATGTAGTAGCTCTCAGTTACAAAAAGGTTGGTGATCCCTGATATAGAGTGTGTGGTTTAGAACACATCCACCGTGTGTGTGTGTGTGTGTGTGTGTGTGTGTGTGTGTGTGTGTGTGTGTAAAAGCGCACTCTCCCTTTGTCCATCTTTTTTGTCGCCTTTTGAATAACCCATTGAGTGGCAGAGAGAGAGAGAGAGAGAGAGAGAGAGAGAAAGATACAGAGTGTGTGTGTGTGTGTGTGTGTGTGTGTGAGTGTGAGTGTGTGTGTGTCGTACCCCCAGGCCAACTGGCTGCTTTTACTCTCCTAGAGCTGCAACACGCCGCCTTTCAAACGGCATTAGGTACTTTACGCCTGGCTGACAAAGGCCTGGCAGGAATGTGGGTGACATGAGCGCGCGCACACACACACACACACACACACACACACACACACACACACACACACACACACACACACACACAGGCCACCCCCCCAGCAGGTTATTTGGTTGAACATGGTGCTTGTCATTCAGTAATAAAGGCGATGACAAGCTCCCATTACTGAGCCATATGGTGGAGCTACACATGCCTCAGTGCCATCATCTGCTCCCAATTACACACACACACACACACACACACACACACACACACACACAAACACACACACTCTCTCTCTTATCTGTGTGTGTATGTGTGTGTGTGTACCTTTTTAACAGAGTAGTGTCGTCTGTGTACGGGAGAAAGTTGTGTACTGCTAACATCATCATCCAACTGTAGATCTGTGAGAGAAAAACACACACACACACACACACACACACACACACACACACACACACACACACACAACACACAAATTACATGTGATTAACAACCAGTATAGGGTTAATGGTGCTGGGTTTTGAACTCGTGAACTTCCGATCCTCGATCAAAAACCCCCGTTTTATTCTTTTCCCCCAAAAATATAACTTTTATGGAATTGCTGTTACACTTGCACGCGCACACACAAACACGCGCACACACACACGCACACGCACCACACACGCGCACGCGCACACACACACACACACGCACACACGCACACAATACACAATAAGGGACAATCACGCCACTGCTCCGTGTGTGTGATTTTTATTTTAGAAGCTGCTTTTGTTCGTGTGTGTCAGCGAGGTCACACTCACTCATCACACTCCGACCTACAACAATCATCTCATTACCACTAAACACTCACCTAACCCCCCTCCCCCCCCCTACCCCCCTCTCCCCCCCCAACACTCCCAAATCACACCGACACCCGGAGCGGCGAGAGAAACCAGCCCGACAAGAAGTGTGTGTGTGTGCGTGTGTGTGTGTGTGTGTGTATGTGTGTGTGGTGAACTATTTAGAAGTCGTCATCTCTGGGTCTGGACCGCTTGGACGATCCAGAGAATGTTAGTCAGATGATGTTCTGTCTCACACACACACACACACACACACACACACACACACACACACACACACACACACAGTTTGTTAGTTTAAATTAGCCTTGTCTTTGGTTCAGGAGGTTGTCAGAAGGGATTACGGAGTCGTGTGTGTGTTGTGTGTGTGTGTGTGTGCTTCATTGCCGACTCTTTTTCTGGACGAATGATAAACACGTGTCGGGATTAACACCATTCCCGAGGTGATTTCCCGCTGCAGTGTGCTGATCCGAGCCGGAGAGTGTGTTCCTGATTAACACCGAGCCGCTGCACTCCTCCCACAACACTGTACACACACATCGACACAACACAACACCAGGCCTTTTACACACCATCTGCGTCAGAATCAACACGCAGCGGTTATACCTATACACACAACACACACACACACACACACACACACACACACAAACACACAACACACACAAACCGCTCTATTATCATTCTATAACATCTATAATTTAAACCACACACACACACACACCACACACCATACCGCTCTATTTTATCACAATGGCTATAGATAAAACACCACCACACACACACACACACACACACACACCACACCATAAACGCTCTATTTTATTCATTATAAACTGCAAATGTCTACTATATTAAAACACCACACACACAACACACACCACCAACACCATAAACCGCTCTATGTTTATCACTATAAGGTTTAAACACACTAACACCCACACACACACACCACACACACACACCACCACAACCAAAACCGCTCTAGGTTACACATACACACATACACACACACACACACACACACACACACACCATAAACCGCTCTATTTTATCATTCTATAACTGCAAATGCTTATATTAAACCACACACACACACACACACACACACACACCACCATAAAACACTATTTTATATCTATAACTGCACAGGTCTATATATTAAACACACACACAAACACCACACACACACCACACCATTAAACCGCTCTATTTTATCATTCTATAACTGCAAATGTCTATATATTAAACACACACACACACACACACACACACACACACACACACATAAAACCGCTCTATTTATCATGTCTAAACTGCAACATGTCTATATATTAAACACACACACAACACACACACAACCCACCACACCAACCCCAAACACACACACCATAAACACGCTATATTTATCACGTCTTAACTGCAAACCGCGATATTAGACACACACCACCACTCTATAACACACCACACATGCAAACAACACACACACACACACACACACACACACAAAACTCCTCTATTTTCATTGGTATACTGCAACTTGTCTATATATTAAACACAACCACACCAACACACACACACAACACACTACACACAACACACAAAAACCCTACATAAAGCTAAAACGAAAAGGGTCTATATAGTAAGAAACACACACACACACACCACACACACAAACACACACACCCATAACCTCGTCTATTTATTTTATAACTGCAAATGTCTATTATTAGGACCAACACACACCCACACACACCACACACACACACACACACACACCACACACACCATAAACCGCTCTATTTTATCATTCTATAACTGCAAATGTCTATATATGGATAACACACCACAACAAACAAACACACAAACACACAACTACACAAACACCGCCTATTTACATTTATAACTGCAAATGTATATATACACATTCCACACCACACACACACACACACACACACACACCACACACCCACACCGAGAATAAACCAGCTCTATTTTATCATTCTATAACTGCAAATGTCTATATATTCACCACACACACACCACACACAACACACCACACACACACACCACCACACCATGAAACCGCTCTATTTTACACTTGAAGTTATAACTGCAACATACATACATACATACACAACACACACACACCACACACACACATAAACCGCTCTATTTTATCTATTCGTATAACTGCAAATGTCTATATATTAAACACACACAAACAACAAAACACACACACACACCACACACACACCGATAAACCGCTCTATTTTATCATTCTATAACTGCAAATGTCTATATATTAAACACACACCACACACACACACACACACACACACACCACACACACCACCCATAAACCGCTCTATTTTATCATTTATAACTGCAAATGTCTAATATCACATTAAACCCAACACACACACACACCACACACACACACACACACACACACACACACCACACCATAAACCGTCTTATTTGATCATTCTATATACACTGCAAATGTATCATATATTAAACACCACACACACAACACACACACACACACACACACACACCATAAACCCGCTCTATTTATCATTCTATAACTGCAAATGTCTATATATTAAACACACACACACACACACACACACACACACAACACACACCATAAACCGCTCTATTTTATCATTCTATAACTCTGCAAATGTCTATAGTATACACACACACACACATTTTCATTCTAAACACACACACACACACACACACACACACACACACCATATAAACCGCTCTATTTTATCATTCTATTAACTGCAAATGTCTATATATTAAAACAACCACACACACACACAACACACACACACACACACCACACACCATAAACCGCTCTATTTTATCATTTTATAACTGCAAATGTCTATATATTAAACATACACACACAACACACACACAACACACACACACACACCACACACACACCCATTAAACCGCTCTAATTTCATTTTATAACTGCAAATGTCTATATATTAAAACACACACACACACACACACACACACACACACACACACACACACACACACATTAAACCGCTCTATTTTATCATTCTATAACTGCAAATGTATATATTAACACAACACACACACACACACACCACACACACACCACACACATAAACCTCTATTTTATCATTTATAACTGCAAATGTCTATATTTAACACACACACACACACACACACACACACACACACACCATAAACCTCTCTATTTTATCATTCTATAACTGCAAATGTCTATATATTAAAACACACACACACACACACACACACAAACACACACAACCACATAAAAACCGCTCTATTTTATCATTCTATAACTGCAAATGTCTATATATTAAACACACACACACACACACACACACACACACCACACACACCATTAACCAACACACACCACACACACACACACAACACAAACGCTCTCTCTTTATCATTCTATAACTGCAAAGGTCTATATATTAAACACACACACACACACACACACCACACACACACACACACCACACATAAACCTCTCTATTTTATCATTCTATAACTGCAAATGTCTATATATTAAACACACACACACACACACACACACACACACACACACACCATAAACCTCTCTATTTTATCATTCTATAACTGCAAATGTCTATATATTAACACACACACACACACACACACCACCATAAACCTCTCTATTTTATCATTCTATAACTGCAAATGTCTATATATTAAACACACACACACACACTTCAGTAAATCAGTGTTTAACGCCACACACCAGGTTCCATGAAATCGCTCTCACACACAAACACACTGGTGATAAAGTGCTGCGCTGTCACTAATCACATGTGCACTGTGCTGCGGCGTTAAATGGACGGACCAATTAGGTGATTATGTGAACGCGAGGCCAATTATCTCTTTAATAACACTTCTAACGCAATTTCAGTCCATTAACACAACAATAACCACGTCCACTTCAACCTCACCTACTGCCGTGTCTGAGGAACACACACACACACGCAAGCGCACAAACACACACACATGCGCACAAACACACACACATGCGCACACGCACGCACGCACACACACACGTCTTTATTAAAGTTGTGTTACTGTATAATGTGTAAGATTTCTGCATGTACAGTGAATTTTTTTATAAATATCTTCATGTCTGGTTGTTAAACTCCTCCTACTCCCCAAACACCAATCAAATGGAAATGCAGGTGAATGTGTAGCCACGCCCACTAAACTCCACCAAAGGTAAACCTCATTTATATATCCATCCATCCATATATCCATCCATCCACCAATCTATAATCTCCAGCCATATATCCATCCATCCACCAATCTATATATCCATCCATATATCCATCCAATCCACCAATCTATATATCCATCCATCCACCAATCTATATATCCATCCATCCACCAATCTATATATCCATCCATCCACCAATCTATATATCCATTCATCCATCTATATACATCCATGCATCTATATATCCATCCATCCACCAATCTATATATCCATTCATCCATCTATATATACATTCATCCATCAATCTATATATCCATCCATCCATCTATATATACATCCATCCATCTATATATACATCCACCAATCTACAGTCCCTGACAAAAGTCTTGTCGCTTGTGTACAAATTGACCTGAAGTGCCGCTGAAATATATTTCTAATCAAGATTTTTTTTACAAGAAATGGCTCATTTTAATCCCAACAGCTTTTGTAATAATGTTTCAGTGCAAAACGAAACTGTTAAAAAGTATTCTAATATTCACAGCTTGGTAAAGCCCATTGAGTCCATTTCTGCAAAGACATAAGTGTTGTCGCCTTGTCATATGAGCTTCACCTGTGACTAATAATGTATCAATGAGGTCTCAGGTGTGTATAAAAAGAACCCCAGTACACTAGACCTTCACCTCAACTGCAACTAGACCTCTGCAAACATGCCTAAGATTCACCCTGAGACTAAAGTGTTGATTATCAAGAGGCTGAAGACCAGATCCACTGCTGATGTGGCAGACACCTTCAATGTGTCTCAGCGTCAAGTACAGAGGATAAAAAAAAGATTTGAAGAGACTGGAGACGTTTTTGACAAGCCCAGGTCAGGCAGACCCCGCAAGACAACTGCTCGAGAGGACCGTTTGTTGGCTCGAAAATCCAAGGCCAGCCCATTTTCCACTGCAGCAGAGCTCCACGAGACCTGGTCACCTGAAGTCCCCGTGTCCACCAGAACAGTTTGTCGGATTCTATCTCGAAATGGACCTCCATGGTCGAATCAGTGCCCAGAAGCCAGCACTAAACAAAAGACGATTGAAAAAGCGTGTGGCATTTGCCAAGGCCCACAGCCTGCTAAAAGGATGGACGCTGGAAAAGTGGCAGAAGGTGGATTTTTCAGATGAATCTTCTGTTGAATTACACCACAGTCGCCGCAAATATTTGCAGGAGACCTACTGGAGCCCGCATGGATCCGAGATTCACCCAGAAAACAGTGAAGTTTGGTGGCGGAAAAATCATGGTCTGGGGTTCCATCCAGTATGGGGGTGTACGAGAGATCTGCAGGGTGGAAGGCAACATCAATAGTCTAAAATACCAAGAAATCTTAGCTACCTCTTATATTCCCAACCATAAAAGAGGCCAAATTCTGCAGCAGGATGGTGCTCCATCGCATACTTCCATCTCCACATCAACGTTCCTCAGGGCGAAGAAGATCAAGATGCTCCAGGATTGGCCAGCCCAGTCACCAGACTTGAACATCATTGAGCATATGTGTGGTAGGATGAAAGAGGAAGCATGGAAGACTAAACCAAAAAATATTGATGAACTCTGGGAGGCTTGCAAGACTGCTTTCTTTGCTATTCCTGATGACTTCATCAATAAGTTGTATGAATCCTTGCCAAACCGCATGGATGCAGTCCTTCAAGCTCATGGAAGTCATACAAGATATTAAATTTGGATCTCACAGCACCACTACTTAATTTGCTGACATATTTTTGTATTTGCAGTAAATTTGTTCAATTTCTGTTATAGGCGACAAAACTTTTGTCTTGCCAAAATTTGACCTTTCTGTTTTGATTAAATGATAAATCTTTTTTCAGTGAAACTAATTTATTTCAGTGCATTAAACATCATTTGGGAGGGTTTTAGCTGTTCATACCGAGCTATTTCTAACACCAATTGATTCATTATTAAAGTCAATAATAGCAAGGTTAATAGCAGGTGTTTCTACAAAATAGATAAGCGACAAGACTTTTGTCAGGGACTGTATATATCCATTCATGTATCTATATATACACATCCATCCATCTCTATATCCATCCATCCACTCATCTATATATCCTTTCATTAATCTATATATCCATCATTCATCTATATATCCTTTTATCCATCTACATCCATCCATCCATCCATCCATCCATCCATCCATCCACCTCCATCTATATATCCTTTCATTAATCTATATATCCATCCATTCATCTATATATCCATCCACCAATCTATATATGATTTCCCCCGTCATTATATACCCATTCATCTATATATCATCTAGATCCATTCATCCATATATCATCATCCATCCATCCATCCATATATCCATTTCCCCCGTCATTATATACATCATTCATCTATATATCCTTTATCCATCCAT
>JACRUU010000003.1:19152534-19155034 GCA_030449085.1 Kryptopterus vitreolus
AGCTGGTGTGATTTGAATATATTGAGCTGTAATGATTTGACCCTTGCTGAGGTTAACGCTCTCACTTTATATATTTATGGAACTTTTTTTCCGTGCTGGAAAACTTCTGGTGGAGATCAAAACTCCTCCCAAAATAAATCAATCCCACAGAGATACGCTGATGTGTGTTTACACCATCGTCTACATCTGTTCATCTCTCACACCATCACCATTTAAACCTCACCAAATCATCCTCTCCTCTAACACCGTGTTTTGTGTGTGTGTGTGTGTGTGTGTGATGGACGGGAAGGTGTAGACATCACGTGTGTGTGTGGGGCGGCGGCGGCGGCAACATTCTGATCTAAACACATTCACATCCTGACATACCTACTATACTGTATCGACACACACACACACACACACACACACAATCACTACTGTATCTACACACACACACACACACACACACACACACACACAATCACTACTGTATCTACACACACACAATCACTACTGTATCCACACACACACACAAAATATATAATAATATCACAAAATATCATCAATTCAGATGAATAACCTGTGTGTGTGTGCGCGCACGCATGTGTATGTATATGTGCGCGCGCGCGCGCGCTTGTGGTGTGTGTGTGTGTGTGTGTGTGTGTGTGTGTGTGTGTGTGTGTGTGTGTGTGTGTATGTGTGTATGTATGTGTGCGCAAGTGCATGTGTCTGTGTGTGTGTGTGTGTGTGTGTGTGAGATCTGTTCCCTGTAATAACTCTGTTGGGGGAGATGGCGCTATGGGGCAGCAACATACCGTGTGAAAATTCACTCTCACACACACACACACACCTGCACATACACAAGGAGATGGTTGTGGTGGGAGGAGATGTAGGAGATGGAGGAGGTGATTGTGGTTAGAGGAGATGGAGGACGTGGATGGAGTGGGAGGAGATGGAGGAGGTGGATGCAGTGGGAAGAGATGGAGGACGTGGTTGTAGTGGGAGGAGGTGGAGGAGGTGGAGATGGTTGTAGTGGGAGGTGGAGGGAGTTTGAGAGATGGAGTGTTTGTTGTTGTGGGAGGAGATGAGCAGGTGGAGGAGGAGGTTTTGTGGTGGGAGATGGAGAGGAGGAGGTGGAGGAGGTGGTTGTTGTGGGAGGTTTTGGAGAGAGGTGGAGGGAGGAGATAGGAGGGAGGAGATGGAGGAGGAGGTGGAGGAGATGGAGGTGGAGATGGAGAGATGAGATGGATGAGGAGATGGCGGAGGAGTGGTGGGTGAGGAGGTGGAGGAGATGGTGAGGAGATGGAGGAGGTGGAGGAGATGGAGGTGGAGATGGAGGAAGAGATGGATGAGGAGATGGAGGAGGTGGTGGAGGTGGAGATGGAGGAGGTGGTTGTTGTGGGAATGTGTGCTGATGTTGTGGACGCTTTTAACACACTTTAATTGTATTTGCGTCTCCCATCACACTCCTCTGATTTACACTAACACATCTAAACTTTCAGCCTAGGAACGAGTGTGTGTGTCGTGTTGCGTTGTGTGCGTGTTGTGTGTTTGTTTCTGTGGTGTGTTTTGAGGTCTGTGGTGTTGTGTGTGTGGTATGTTATGTGTGTGTGTGTGTGGTGTGTGTTGTGTGTGTGTGTGTGTGTGTGTGTGTGACTGAGTTCTGTGTGTGGTGGGTCTGTTGTGTGTGTGTGGTGTGTGTGTCTGTGTGTGTGTGTCTGTGTGAGGGTGTGTGTGTGTGTATATGATGTGTGTGTGCTGTGTGTGTGTGTGAGTGTGTGTGTGTGTGTGTGTGTGTGTGTGTGTGTGTGTGTGTGTGTGTGTGTGTGTGTGTGTGTGTGTCAGTTTGACGCAGAGCTAATGGTGAATGACGTGGAGTTCCTCAGGGCTCGGCTATGAGGCCGCTTGCATTTCAATGATGTGTTGGTGGGCCGCTGAGAGAGGGATGTGGGGAGAGAGATGGAGCGATGGAGAGAGACAGAGAGACGGAGAGAGAGAGAGAGATGAGAGAGAGAGATGGAGAGAGTGAGATGGAGAGATAGATAGAGCGATAGATAGAGAGAGATGGAGAGAAAGATGGAGAGAGAGATAGAGCGATAGAGAGAGTGAGATGGAGAGAGAGATGGAGAGATAGACAGAGTGATAGAGAGAGTGAGATGGAGAGAGAGATGTAGAGATAGATAGAGAGATAGATGGAGAGAGTGAGATAGATAGATAGATAGAGAGAGTGAGATGGAGAGACAGACAGAGTGATAGAGAGAGTGAGATGGAGAGAGAGATGTAAAGATAGATAGAGAAATAGATGGAGAGAGTGAGATAGATAGAGAGAGTGAGATGGAGAGAGAGATGGAGAGATAGACAGAGCGATAGAGAGAGTGAGATGGAGAGAGAGATGTAGAGATAGATAGAGAGATAGATAGAGAGATAGATGGAGAGAGAGAGATAGATAGAGAGAGATGGAGAGAGCGATGGAGAGAGAGATGTAGAGATAGATAGAGAGATAGATGGAGAGAGTGAGATA
>JACRUU010000003.1:19160034-19200034 GCA_030449085.1 Kryptopterus vitreolus
ATATACACCATAACCAGTGACATACACCATCCCAGTGATATACACCATCCCAGTGACATACACCATACCAGTGACATACACCATCCCAGTGAAATACACCATAACCAGTGACATACACCACCCCAGTGACATACACCATAACCAGTGAAATACACCATAACCAGTGACATACACCACCCCAGTGACATACACCATAACCAGTGAAATACACCATAACCAGTGACATACACCACCCCAGTGACATACACCATAACCAGTGAAATACACCATAACCAGTGACATACACCACCCCAGTGACATACACCATAACCAGTGAAATACACCATAACCAGTGACATACAGTGACCACCCCAGTGACATACACCATAACCAGTGAAATACACCATAACCAGTGACATACACCATCCCAGTGTACACCATACACCAGTGATATACACCATCCCAGTGATATACACCATCCCAGTGATATACACCATAACCAGTGATATACACCATAACCAGTGACATACACCATCCCAGTGACATACACCATCCCAGTGACATACACCATAACCAGTGATATACACCATAACCAGTGATATACACCATAACCAGTGATATACACCATCCCAGTGACATACACCATAACCAGTGATATACACCATAACCAGTGACATACACCATCCCAGTGACATACACCATAACCAGTGATATACACCATAACCAGTGATATACACCATCCCATACACCATAACCAGTGAAATACACCATAACCAGTGATATACACCACCAGTGATATACACCATCCCAGTGATATACCACCCATACACCATCCCAGTGATATACACCATAACCAGTGACATACACCATACCACATACACCATCCCAGTGATATACACCATAACCAGTGATATACACCATAACCAGTGATATACACCATCCCAGTGACATACACCATAACCAGTGATATACACCATAACCAGTAACATACACCACCAGTGACATACACCATCCCAGTGACATACACCATCCCATCCCGGTGATATACACCATCCCAGTGATATACACCATCCCGGTGATATACACCATCCCAGTGATATACACCATCCCGGTGATATACACACCATCCCAGTGATATACACCATCCCGACTAAACCATCCCAGTGATATACACCATCCCAGTGATATACACCATCCCAGTGACATACACCATCCCAGTGATATACACCATCCCAGTGATATACACCATCCCAGTGATATACACCATCCCAGTGACATCAACCATCCCATAACCACCATCCCCAGTGACATACACATCCCAGTGACATACACCATCCCAGTGACATACACCATAACCAGTGATATACACCATAACCATACACCAAACCAGTGACATACACCATCCCAGTGACATACACCATCCCAGTGACATATACCATAACCAGTGATATACACCATAACCATACACCATAACCAGTGACATACACCACCAGTGATATACCACCATCCCAGTGACATACATACACCATCCCAGTGATATACACCATAACCAGTGATATACACCATAACCAGTGATATACACCATAACCAGTGACATACACCATACCAGTGACATACACCATCCCAGTGACATATACCATAACCAGTGATATACACCATAACCAGTGACATACACCATACCAGTGACATACACCATCCCAGTGACATATACCATAACCAGTGATATACACCATAACCAGTGACATACACCATACCAGTGACATACACCATCCCAGTGACATATACCATAACCAGTGATATACACCATAACCAGTGACATACACATACAGTGACATACACCATCCCAGTGACATACACCATAACCAGTGAAATACACCATAACCAGTGACATACACATACAGTGACATACACATCCCAGTGACATATACCATAACCAGTGATATACACCATAACCAGTGATATACACCATAACCAGTGATATACACCATCCCAGTGACATACACCATAACCAGTGATATACACCATAACCAGTGATATACACCATAACCAGTGACATACACCATCCCAGTGACATACACCATCCCAGTGACATATACCATAACCAGTGATATACACCATAACCAGTGACATACACCACCCCAGTGATATACACCATCCCAGTGACATACACCATCCCAGTGACCAGTGATATACACCATAATCCCAGTGATATACACCATACACCATCCCAGTGATATACACCATAACCAGTGATATACACCATAACCAGTGATATACACCATCCCAGTGATATACACCATCCCAGTGACATACACCATCACCAGTGATATACACCATCCCAGTGATATACACCATCCCAGTGATATACACCATCCCAGTGATATACACCATCCCGGTGATATACACCATCCCAGTGATATACACCATCCCGGTGATATACACCATCCCAGTGACATACACCATCCCAGTGATATACACCATCCCAGTGACATACCACCATAACCAGTGAAATACACCATAACCAGTGACATACACCACCCCAGTGACATACACCATAACCAGTGAAATACACCATAACCAGTGACATACACCATCCCAGTGATATACACCATCCCAGTGATATACACCATCCCAGTGATATACACCATCCCAGTGACATACACCATACCAGTGACATACACCATCCCAGTGATATACACCATCCCAGTGACATACACCATAACCAGTGATACACCATAACCAGTGCTTATCCCCATACACCACCCCAGTGACATACACCATACACCATAACCAGTGACAGTGATATACACCATACCAGTGATATACCAGTGATATACACCATAACCAGTGATATACACCATCCCAGTGACATACACCATACCAGTGATATACACCATCCCAGTGACATACACCATAACCAGTGACATACACCATCCCAGTGATATACACCATCCCAGTGATACACCCCATACACCATAACCAGTGAAATACACCATACACCACCAGTGACATACACCACCCCAGTGATATACACCATCCCATACACCATCCCAGTGATATACACCATAACCAGTGACATACACCATCCCAGTGATATACACCATCCCAGTGACATACACCATAACCAGTGATATACAGTGATATACATAACCAGTGATATACACCAAACCAGTGAATACACCATCCCAGGTGACATACACCATCCCAGTGACATACACCATAACCAGTGATATACACCATAACCAGTGATATACACCATAACCAGTGACATACACCATCCCAGTGACATACACCATCCCAGTGATATACACACCATAACCAGTGATATACACCATAACCAGTGATATACACCCAGTGACATACACCACCAGTGACATACACCATCCCGGTGATATACACCATCCCAGTGATATACACCATCCCAGTGATATACACCATCCCAGTGATATACACCATCCCGGTGATATACACCATCCCAGTGACATACACCAGTGATATACACCATAACCAGTGATATACACCATCATAACCAGTGACATACACCAACCCAGTGATATACACCATCCCAGTGACATACACCATCCCAGTGATATACACCATCCCAGTGACATACCATAACGTGATATACATACAGTGATATACACATCCCAGTGACCATACATCCAGTGATATACACCATCCCAGTGACATACACCATCCCAGTGACATACACCATAACCAGTGATATACACCATAACCAGTGATATACACCATAACCAGTGACATACACCATCCCAGTGATATACACCATCCCAGTGACATACACCATCCCAGTGACATACACCATAACCAGTGAAATACACCATAACCAGTGACATACACCACCCCAGTGACATACACCATAACCAGTGAAATACACCATAACCAGTGACATACACCACCCCAGTGACATACACCATAACCAGTGAAATACACCATAACCAGTGACATACAGTGACATACACCCCAGTGACATACACCATAACCAGTGAAATACACCATAACCAGTGACATACACCATCCCATTGATATACACCATCCCAGTGACATACACCATAACCAGTGAAATACACCATAACCAGTGACATACACCATCCCAGTGACATACACCATACCAGTGATATACACCATAACCAGTGACATACACCATCCCAGTGACATACACCATAACCAGTGATATACACCATAACCAGTGATATACACCATAACCAGTGATATACACCATAACCAGTGATATACACCATCCCAGTGACATACACCATAACCAGTGATATACACCATAACCAGTGACATACACCATCCCAGTGACATACACCATCCCAGTGATATACACCATCCCAGTGACATACACCATAACCAGTGAATACACCATCCCAGTGACAGTGATATACACCATCCCAGTGATATACACCATAACCAGTGATATACAGTGACATACACCATCCCAGTGACATACACCATAACCAGTGATATACACCATAACCAGTGATATACACAGTGATATACCCAGTGATATACACCATCCCAGTGATATACACCATCCCGCCAGTGATATACACCATCACCAGTGATATACACCATAACCAGTGACATACACCATAACCAGTGATATACACCATAACCAGTGATATACACCATAACCAGTGATATACACCATCCCAGTGATATACACCATCCCAGTGACATACACCATCCCAGTGATATACACCATCCCAGTGACATACACCATAACCAGTGATATACACCATCCCAGTGACATACACCATAACCAGTGACATACACCACCCCAGTGACATACACCATAACCAGTGAAATACACCATCACCAGTGACATACACCATCCCAGTGACATACACCATAACCAGTGACATACACCATAACCAGTGACATACACCATAACCAGTGAAATACACCATAACCAGTGACATACACACCATCACCAGTGATATACACCATCCCAGTGATATACACCATCCCAGTGATATATAACCATAACCAGTGATATACACCATACACATCCCTTATAGACAGTGAGAGAGACACACACACACACACACTCACTCACTCACTCACTCACTCACTCACTCACTCACTCACTCACTCACTCACTCACTCACTCACACACACTCACTCACTCACTCACTCACATACACTCACTCACACACACACACACACACACACTCACTCACTCACTCACATCACTCACTCACTCACTCACTCACTCCACTCACTCACTCACTTCACTCACACACTCACACACTACACTCACTCACTCACTCACTCACACACTCACTCACACTCACTCACTCACTCACTCCACTCACATCACACTCACTCACTCACTCCCCCCCACACCCCCCCACACAAAAAACTCACACACACACTCACACACACTCACTCACTCACACACACACACACACACACACACTCACTCACTCACTCACTCACTCACTCACACACTCACACTCACACAATCACACACACACTGTGTTCATTACAGAAATATACGTGTGTGTGTGTGTGTGTGTGTGTATGTGTCGCATGACCACAGCAGGACATCACATGACACACTGTGATACTGCGTACTGTAGTGGAAGAAGATCTGAGACACCCTGACACACACACACACACACACACACATCCATAAAAGTGTGTGATAAGTAGAGTCAGGTGCATCAGTGTGACTGTGTGTGTGTGTGTGTGTGTGTGTGACTACCTGCTGCGAATGTGCTCCACAGCTCTGAGTCTCAGAAGACACGGGGTGAGACACACACTCTTGACTCTCTGCAGCCTTCACACACTCCTGCTCCATCTTATGCTGCACACACACACACACACACACACACACACACACACACACACGTTATTACACTTAATTAAACAATTATAACTGAATATTTGTCCAACTAATATTAAAACATTTAATCCTCCAAGTGTGTGTACGTTTCATTATGCAGTGTCACAAGAAACGTAACGGCACAAATAATGTTTTAATAATAACAAATAAAGAAAAATAACAATATTAAGAAGTGAAATGGTGATGAAGAGAACACATTAGTGTTATTGGTGAGAAGATCCAGAGGAAGTGATGGAGAGAAGAAGGTACAACATCGGAGGAGAATGAATAAAGTCTGTTAGACGCAGATGTGATTGTACTTTGAGGCCAGTAGGGGGCGATGCCAAGAAATTTGCTCCATAGCTCCAGGTTCCGGTCCTGACGTTTCCTACTTATAAGTCCATGTTTTGCAATTTTTGATATTTCGATAAAATTGTTAAAATATTTCCAATTTTTTACCACACACCAAAATCTGGTCCTGATCCGAGTAGAAGATTTAGATTATAATGGTGTGTGTTCACCTCACACACACTCCAGGGAATTACAGGAACACCTGTTCTTACACAACTTGACCACAAGGTGGTGCAGTCACAGAAATAACTTTGGGTTCATCCACAACACCAAAAACACCATCATTGTTCCTGTAAGATGATGCGAGGTGAAATGGAGGATGAATCCAGAACGTATAGGATGAGTGGGGGAGGGTGTGTGTGTGTGGGGTGTGTGGGGGAGGGTGTGTGTGTGTGGGGTGTGTGTGGGGGAGGGTGTGTGTGTGGGGGGGTGTGTGTGGGGGGTGTGGGGGTGTGTGTGTGTTTGTGGGTGGTGTGTGTGGATGTGTTTGTGGTGTGTGTGGGTTGTGTGTGTGGGGGTGTGTGTGTGGGGGGGTGGTGGGGTGTGTGTGTGGGGGAGGGTATTGTGTGTTGTGGGGGTGTGGGGGGGGGTTGTGTGTGTGGGGGTGTTTGGGGGAGGGTTTGTGTGTGTGGGGGTGGGGTGTGGGGGTGTGGGGGTGTGTGTGAGGGTGTGTGTGTGGGGGTGTGGGGGTGGGGTGTGTGGGATGTGGGGGAGGGTGTGTGTGTGTGGGGGGGGGAGGGTGTGTGTGTGGGTGTGTGTGGGGTGGTGTGTGTGTGGGGTTGTGTGGGGGAGGGGTGTGGTGGGGGGTGGGGGAGGGTTTGTGTGGGGGGGTGTGGGGGGGTGTGTGTGTGTGGTGTGTGGGGGGTGTGTTTGGGGGAGGGTGTGTGTGTGGGGGGTGTTGGGGGAGTGGTGTGTGTGGGGGTGTGTTGTGTGGGTGTGGGGCTGGGGGGGGTGTGTGGGGGGAGGGTGGGTGTGTGGGGGAGGGTGTGTGTGTGTGGGGGGGGGTGGGTGTGTGGGGGGGAGGGTGGGGGTGGGGGGTGGGGGGGTGTGTGTGGTGGGGGGGAGGGGTGTGGGTGGGTGTGGGGGGAGGGTGTGGGTGTGGGTGTGTGGTTGTGGGGAGGGTGGGGTGTGTGGGGTTGTGGGGGAGGGTGTGTGTGGTGTGTGTGTGTGTGTGTGTGTGTGTGTGTGTGTGTGTGTGTGTGAGGGAGTGTGTGGTGGAGGTGTGTGTGTGGGGGAGTGTTGTGTGGTGGGGTGTGTGGTGTGGGGGGGGTGGGGTGTGTGTGTGTGGGGTGTGTGTGGGTGTGTGGGGGAGGGTGGGTGTGTGTGTGTGTGGGGGTTGTGTGTGTTTGTGTGTGTGTTTGTGGTGTGTGTGGGGGGGGAGTGTGTGTGTGGGGGGGTGTGTGTTTGTGTGTTTGTGGGTGTGTGTGGGGGGGTGTGTGGGGGGGTGTGTGTGTGTGGGTTTGTGTGGGTGTGTGTGTGGTGGGTGTGTGGAGTGTGTGGTGTGTGTGGGGTGTGTGGGGTGGGGTGTGTGTGTGTGTGTGTGTGGGGGAGTGTGTGTTTGGTGTGTGGGGGTGTGTGTTGTGTGTGTGTGTGTGGGGGAGTGGGTGTGTGTGTGTGTGGTGGGGGTGTGTGTGTGTGTGTGTGTGTGTGGGGGGGGTGTGTGGGGTGATGTGTGGTTGTGGGGGGGAGTGTGTGTGTGTGGGGGGGGAGTGTGTGTGTGTGGGGTGTTGTGTGTGTGGGGTGTGTGTGGGGGGAGTGTGTGTGGGGGGGTGTGTGTGGGGGAGTGTGTGTGTGTGTGGGGGGTGTGTGTGTGTTGTGTTGTGTGTGTGTGTGTGTGTGGGTTGGTGTGTGTGTTGTGAGTGTGTGTGGTGTGTGTGTGAGTGTGTGTGTGTGTGGGGTGTGTGTGTGGGGGTGGTGTGTGTGTGTGTGTGTGTTTTTTTTTGTGTGTGTGTTGTGTGTGTGTGTGGGGTGTGGTGGGGGGTGTGTGGGGTGGTGTGTGGGGGTGTGTGTGTGTTTGTGTGTGTGGTGGTGTGTTGTGTGGGGGTGTGTGGTGGGGGTGTGTGTGTGGGTGTGTGGTGGGGGAGGTTTGGTGGTGTGGGGTGTGTGTGGTGGGTGTGTGTGTGGGTGTGTGTGGGGTGTGGTGTGTGTGTGTTGTGTGTGTGAGTGTGTGTGTGTGGTGTGTGTGTGGGGTGTGTGTGGGGGAGTGTGTGGGGGGGTTGTGTGTGTGTGTGTTGGGGTGGTGGGTGTGTGTGTGGGTGTGTGTGGGGGTGGGTGGGGGTGTGTGTGTGGTGTGTGTGGGTGTGTGTGTGATGTGTGTGTGTGGGGTGTGTGTGGGGGGTGTGGGGGGGGTGTCTGTGTGTGTTGTTGGTGTTGTGTGTTTGTGTGTGGGGGTGTGTGTGGTGTGGGTGTGTGTGTATGTGTGTGTGGGGGGTGGGGTGTGGGGGTGTGTGTGTGTGTGTGTGTGGGGGAGTGTGTGTGTGTGTGTGTGTCTGTGGTGTGTGTGTGTGTGTGTGGGGGGGGGGTGTGTGTGGGGGGTGTGGTGGGGGTGTGTGGGCGGGGTTGGGTGTGTGGGGTGGTGGGGAGGGGTGTGTGGGGGGGTGGGGGGGGGGTTTGTGTGGTGGGGTGTGGTGTGGGGGTGTGTGTGTGTGTTTTTTTTTTTTGGTGTGTGTGTGTGTGTGTGGGGTGAGTGTGTGGGAGGGTGTGTGGGGGTGTGTGGGGTGTGTGTGTGTTGTGTGTGGTGTGGGGTGTGTGTGTGGGGGAGTGGGGTGTGTGTGTGGGGAGTGTGTGTGTGTTGTGGGTGGGGTGTGTGTGGGGGGTTGTGTGTGGGGGGGGGGGGTGTGTTTGTGTGTGTGTGTGGGGTGTGGGGTGTGTGTGTGGGGGAGTATTGTGTGGGTGGGTGTGTGTGTGTGGGGTGTGTGGTGGGGTGTGTGTGGGGGATGTGTGTGGGGGGGGGAGTGTGGTTCTGGTGGTGTGTTGTGTGTTGTGGTTGTGTGTTGTGTGTTGGGGGAGTGTGTGTGTGGGGTGTGTGTGTGGGTGTGGTGTGGGGGTGTGTGTGTGGGGGAGGTGTGTGGGGGAGTGTGTGTGGGGGTGGGGGTGGTGGGTGGGGGGTGTGGGTGTGTGTGTGTGGGGGGGGGTGTGGGGGGGGAGTGTGTGTGGGGGTGTGTGTGTGTGTGTGTGGGGGTGGGGGTGTGTGTGTGTGGGGGTGTGGTGTGTGTGTGTGGGGGGGTGTGGGGTGTGTGGGGGAGTGTGTGTGTGGGGGGGTTGTGTTTGTGGGGAGGGGTGTGGGAGTGGTGTGTGTGTTGTGGTGGGGGGGGGGGGGGGGCGTTAATTTAAAGTTGAATGGGATTAAAATGGGTGGAACAGGGTGCGTGCTGAAGAAGTCAATACAGAATTTATGGCTTTTAACTTTTAAAAATCGTTACTGTAGACACGCTTCTAAATCACACACAAATCTGACCTGATGGTGGCGCTAGAGCGTTAGCAGTACTGGACCCAAATTTGTTCAAAATACACCGGAATTCGTCTTCTGACTTTCACAAATTGTTCCCAGACGGAACAAACACACACACACACACACACACACACACACACACACACACACACACACACTCACACACTCACACCACCCACAACACACACACACACACACACTCACACACACACACACACACTCACACACTCTCACAAACACACACACACTCACACACACACACCACCACACACTCCCACACACACACACTCACACACACACGTTTAATTCTACATGAAATCTCGTGACGTTCTCGCGTTGTGTTTCAGGTCTCATCATGCTTAATGTGATAATGGGGAGGTGGTAGATCAATGGGAATTGGTCCGGACTGGAAGATCACAGGTTCAAATCCCACCACCACCACCAAGCTGCCACCAGTGGGCCCTTGAGCAAGGCCCTTAACCCTCAGTTGTAATAACGGCGTCGGACAAATGCTGTGAATGTTTTAGAGCACCAGTTGTGTATTTGTGCTACTACACAAATCCATATTACGACAAGTAACGCACAGTTGAGGAAAGAGTAAAGATTCATCATTACTGTAAGACATGAAGATTACTCCACCCCAAACATCTACACCATGTCCCAGTGCAGTCTCCTGTTCCTCAGAGGACCACAAAAACAAGAACCAAGAGCTACCTCTGCTGCACAGGAAACCTTTATCACATCTACTAGTGTGTGTTAGAGAAGGGAAGGAAAGAGTGCAGAAAGGGTGGAGTGGGTGGAGAAGAGTTCAGGAAGGGTGGAGTGGGTGGAGAGAGTGCAGAAGGGTGGAGGGGTGGAGAGTGTGGAAGGGTTGGTGGAGAAAGTGCAGGAGGGTTGGGTTGGGGTGGAGTGGGGTGGAGAAGAGTGCAGGAAGGGTGGAGTGGGTGGAGAAGAGTGCAGGAAGGTCGTGGAAGTGGGTGGAGAAAGTAGGAAGTGGGTGGAGGAGGGTGGGAAGGAGTGCAGAAGGGTGGAGAGAGGGCAGGAGGAAGGGTGGAGTGGGTGGGGGGAAAGAGTGGCAGGAAGGGTTGGAGAAGAAGGGTGGAGAAGAGTGGCAGGAAGGGTGGAAGTGGGTGGAGAAGAGTGGCAGGAAGGGTGGAGTGGGTGGAGAAGAGTGCAGGAAGGGTGGAGTGGGTGGAGAAGAGTGCAGGAAGGGTGGAGTGGGTGGAGAAGAGTGAAGGAAGGGTGGAGTGGGTGGAGAAGAGTGCAGGAGAGATTTCCACTGTTAAGAGGAGACAAGAAACAGTAAAGAAACCGCGAGCAGAAGGAACTTGTTTTGGGTTGAGAAACAGGAGGAATGAAGATGAGTGGATGAGTGGATGGGTGGATGGGTGGATGAGTGGATGGGTGGATGGGTGGATGAGTGGATGGGTGGATGAGTGGATGAGTGGATGGGCGGATGGGTGGATGAGTGGATGGGTGATGATGGATGAGTGGATGGTGGATGGTGGATGAGTGGATGGGTGGATGAGTGGATGAGTGGATGATGGTGGATGAGTGGATGGGTGGATGGTGGATGAGTGGATGGGTGGATGGTGGATGAGTGGATGGGTGGATGAGTGGATGAGTGGATGGGTGGATTATTGGATGGTGAGGAGTGGATGGAGTGGATGGGTGGATGGGTGGATGAGTGGATGGGTGGATGAGTGGATGGGTGGATGAGTGGATGGGTGGATGAGTGACTACGACTCGCGGGTCACATCCGGTCCTTTTAAACACGACCCGCTGAAGATCGCTACAGAAATGTCCCAATCGTGTAAGTAAGACTGCATGCATTTGCCCTGCAATACCGAACATTCCACCAGGTGGCGCATTAACATTAACGCCTTTTACAGGTTTATATTTGATGTGTGTGGATCAGGTGCTGGCTCGGCCCATCTGTCAATGTGGCCCAAAAAGTTTGGCCCCCCCCCCCCAACCCCGAACCCCCCCCCCCCCCCCCCCGTTTAAGGTGTATATAGGAAGAGAGATTGAGATGAAAGGAAACAGACTCGGTGTTAAACGTTTGTTAAACGTTCCCGCGGATCTGGTCTCTCCGAGACGCAACACAAAAGTGATATGACGTGATGATAATTAGCGGGGACTGACAGCAGCACCACCTGCATTCACACACACACACACACACACACACACACACACACAGGAGAAGTAATGAAAGATACAACAGGACTGTCATCACCTTTTGGGTTCCTGATGGCATTATGAAAACTACAGCGGCGCTTGGCATCTGGGTGTGACCTTGTTAACTGCCAGGGTAATTAAGTTTAACCAATCGGGAGAGCGGATGATAAATTATTAGCGGGAAGATTTTGTTCGCGTTTTATTAAATTGGCCTGTCAAAGGGGGTCGGCCAAATTATCTGGGGCCTCGTTTGCTGGAGGCCGGCCATATTGCTGCATCTGTTACAATTATTTATAATTTCAAGCAGCAGTCCCCTTTACAAAAAAAAAAAAAAAAAAAAAAGGAAGGATGGGGAGAAAAAAGGAGTTCAGTCGACAGAGTTCAGCAGCAGCAGTAACCACATGAAGCAATTTACAAATTATCTGATGAGGGAGTGTTTGAGGGCTTTTCTCTCATTTCCAGCCGCAGAGAGAGAGAGAGAGAGAGAGAGAGAGAGAGAGAGAGAGGAGGAGGAGAGGAGGAGGAGAGAAGGAGGAGTGGTGTAATTACAGAACGCGATTAGGCTCTTGTGGGATCTGGCTGGGCAGGAACATATGGACGGGTTTGTGATTTCGCTCCCTGAGGCTCGTGACCCGTCTGCTGCATGCCAATGAGAGAGGATCTTATTTAATGCAGAAAATCCACCGTTTACATCCCACAAAGCAGACCCCAACCCAGAACCGAACCCGGACCCAGGAACCAAAGCCCGCCCCACAAAGCAGACCCCAACCCGGACCCAGGAACCAAAGCCCGCCCCACAAAGCAGACCCCAACCCAGAACCGAACCCGGACCCAGGAACCAAAGCCCGCCCCACAAAGCAGACCCCCACCCCACCCAGAACCGAACCCGGACCCAGGAACCAAAGCCCGCCCCACAAAGCAGACCCCAACCCGGAACCGAACCCGGACCCAGGAACCAAAGCCCGCCCCACAAAGCAGACCCCAACCCGGAACCGAACCCGGACCCAGAAACCAAAGCCCGCCCCACAAAGCAGACCCAAACCCGGAACCGAACCCGGACCCAGGAACCAAAGCCCGCCCCACAAAGCAGACCCCAACCCAGAACCGAACCCGGACCCAGGAACCAAAGCCCGCCCCACAAAGCAGACCCCAACCCGGAACCGAACCCGGACCCAGAAACCAAAGCCCGCCCCACAAAGCAGACCCAAACCCGGAACCAGGACCCAAACCCAGCCCCGCAAAGCAGACCCAAACCCAGAACCAGGACCCAAACCCAGCCCCGCAAAGCAGACCGAACCCGGACCCAGGAACCAAAGCCCGCCCCACAAAGCAGACCCAAACCTGGAACCAGGAACGAGACGCACCACACTGCTGAAAACCTGCTCGACCCATACAGAACCTGAACCAGATCAAACAAAACGCCACAGACAGCGAGTCCGTGTGCAGGAGAAGAACCGAAATAACGATACAAATACACAACGTGGGTCTAAAAAATCTTACAAATCAGAAAAAACACAGCAGGTCCAAATAGCAGAACCAGAACAAAGTAAAATCAGAACCAGAAACAAATACTAAAACAAAAGATTCACGTCCAAATCACACAATTCAGAAAGCAGAACAAACAAAACCTACAAATTAAAAGACAGGAAGAAGGAAGAGGAGTGAGAATAGAGTAGATCCCCGAGAGAGAGAGGAGAGGAAGTGGAGAGAGAGAGAGAGAGAGAGAGAGTAGATCCCGGGAGAGAGAGGAGAGAGAGAGGAGAGACAAGAGAAGGAGAGAGAGAGAGAGAGTAGATCCCGGAGAGGAAGAGGAGAGAGAGAGTAGATCCCGGAGAGACAGAGAGAGAGAGAGTAGATCCCGGAGAGACAGAGAGAGAGAGAGTAGATCCCGGAGAGGAAGAGAGAGAGAGAGAGAGAGATCCCGAGGAGAGAGAGAGAGAAGATCCGGAGAGAGAGAGGAGAGAGAGAGGAGAGAGAGAGTAGATCCCGGAGAGGAAGAGGAGAGAGAGAGGAGAGAGAGAGTAGATCCCGGAGAGGAAGAGGAGAGAGAGAGTAGATCCCGGAGAGGAGAGAGGAGAGAGAGAGTAGATCCCGGAGAGGAAGAGGAGAGAGAGAGTAGATCCCGGAGAGGAAGAGGAGAGAGAGAGAGTAGATCCCGGAGAGGAAGAAAACCAAAAAAAGGGAGAGAGGGACGAGAAATCCCGCCCCCCAAAATGAGGAGAGGAGAGAGTAAGATCCCGGAGAGGAGAGAGAGAGAGAGTAGATCCCGGAGAGGAGAGAGAGAGAGAGAGAGTAGATACCGGGAGAGAGAGAGAGTAGAGTAGAGAGAGAGAGAAAGAGAGAGAGAGAGTAGATCCCGGAGAGGAGAGAGAGAGAGAGTAGATCCCAGAGAGAGAGAGAAGAGAGAGAGAGAGAGTAGATCCCGGAGAGAGAGAGAAGATCCCGGAGAGAGAGAGAGTAGATCCCGGAGAGGAAGAGGAGAGAGAGAGAGTAGATCCCGGAGAGAGAGAGTAGATCCCGGAGAGAGAGTAGATCCCGTGGTGGTGTTGGTGTTGATCTCCGGCTCTGTTCACTACATGATTGATATTTAAAGCGAGATGAAGACGGCTGTTTAATTACCGCGACACACTGCGTCATCTTTCACTCTCTGCTCCATCACACGGAAACATTTCAAACCCAAACACACTGCTGAGTGTTCAGTATGCAAAACACACACACACACACGCACACAACACAAAAACACACACACACACACACGCACACACACACACGCACACACACACGCACACACGCACCACACACACACACACGCACAGCTTGTTATGATGTGGGGTCATGTTTAGGAGAGTAGTCATGTTTCTTTTGATCAGAACTCGGGGTGTGTGTGTGTGAGTTTGTGTGAGTGTGTGTGTGTGTGTGTGTGTGCTTTGGTGTGAAGGTGTGTGATGGTGTGTGTGTGTGTGTGTGTGTGTGAGTGTGTGTGAGTGTGTGTGTGTGTGTGTGTGTGAGTGGTGTGAGCGTGTGTGTGTGTGTGTGTGTGTGCGTGTCTCTGACACTTCAATTATACATCTGACAGCTCCTGAGTTCGATAATGCTAATCACTCACACACTCACCAGATACAACTTTCATCATATCTCTCTCTCTCTCCATCCCTTCCTTTCCCTCCCTCTATATCCCTCACTTTCCGCCTCTCTCAACCCCGCCTTTCCCCTCTCTCCATCCATCTTTCCCCTCTCTCCATCCATTCTTTTCTCTTTCAATCCCGCCTTTCCCCTCTCTCCATCCCTTCTTTTCTCTTTCAATCCCATCTTTCCCCTCTCTCAATCCCTTCCTTTCCCATTCTCCATCCCTTCTCTCCCTCTATCCACTTCACTTTGTAACAAAAGCCATTACCCTGATATTAAAGGGGATTATCTCAGAAGGTTCCTCTCGGGGTTCCGTGTAGATTATAAAGTGTAGACTTTGTAAACACTGTGTGTGTGTGTGTGTGTGTGTGTGTGTGTGTGTGTGTATTACATTACACATCTGACTGTTCCGTATGGGTGTTTGTTCACGTCAGAAATGGGCCTGTATTAGAACTCTAACAGATACGAGCAGAAACACAAACTCAGAGGAGAATATTGAAATCTGCCTGTGTGTTAATGATTGTGAACTTGTGCGATTGTGAGCGAGAACGCCATGCGGTCGTGAGTTTCAGCTTTAAACGAGTGAAGTTGTAGTAAGAACAGGAAGTATGAAGGATTTGGGACGGAGCCGTAAACAGTCAGTGTTGAAGTGAGAAGTGTAATTTGCGTAAAAGCCGCCGTAGAACGTCTGGCAACGAATCACAGCACAGAATCTCTCACTAATTACAGCCCGTGCAGGATGGAGGTGTGTGTGTGTGTGTGTGTGTGTGTGTGCTTTCGTGCTGAATTGCTGCCCAATACAATTAAGACTTGGACTTTAGAGCCCAGGCAGTGTGTGTGTGTGTCTGTGTGTGTGTGTGTGTGAGAGAGATGGTGTGATGGATGGCGATCTGAAACACGTACTCCCAATCAGAGCACAGTGCAGCCAGGAAACCACCAAAGGGAGTTCCCGATGTGGGGTTGCCGTGGCGGCGGACCACCTGGCAAGAGTGGCTGAGTAGGCAAAAACACACACACACACACACACACCACACACACACACACACACCACACACACACACACACACACACCACACACACACCACACACACACACACACTACATTCCACCTGAATCTGCAGTGTTGTGAAAAGCGCCCCGGACCAACTGGAGCTCGGGTCACGGCACCACCTGCACCCCACACTTTATTCACACTGTTTCCAGTCTCCGCCTCCAGATACATTTCTAATACACTTCACAAAGCGTCTATAACACACTTTATAATCACGTCGTTTCTATAAGGACACATTCTTCTGTATGACTGTTATAAGAGTGAAGAACGGTGGAGTTTAACATGACGTAACTTCACAGGAGTGAAATCTCCGACATCCACACAAACGACTTCCACTTCCCCACAACCACAACCGCTCAACGACCCGCACAATACCTGCACACACACACACACACACACACACACACACACACACACACACACACACACACACACAGATGTACGTTGGAAGGTGAGACAGTGTTCCTGGGGTGTTCACAATCGCCTGGCTGGTGTTTCAGCGTTCCTGTGGAACGGTGTGTTTGTGCACATGTGCAGTTCCTGCTGAGTGTATAGAAACCCAGGTCACTGTGGATGAAGGTGTGAACCAAACACTGCACATGTGAGGAGTAACACCACTGAGACATGTTCCTCTATTACTGTCGGATTTAGAGCTGAATAAATAACGCCGGGGTTCCAGAGGTGATGAACTACAGCGTCCTGCAGTGTGTGTGTGTGTGTGTGTGTGTGTGTGTGTGTGTGTGATTCTGTGCCTCCTGCTTCCTTCTCTCTTCTGCACACTGTTCAAAGGCCTTTATTTAAATCACATACACACACACACACACACACACACACACACACACACACGATGATCCCTCACCGAGACACACTTTGATCATCTCCATCACATCTACAAAGCATTAAAATTAAAATGTGACCCTGTTCAAGAAAAAGCGAGCGGTGTGTTCGGACGGTACAGGTGTTCCAGTCATTATAGGATTACCCGGGAAAAAAACACACACACACACACACACACACACACACACACACACACACACACACACACACACACTCCTATCGGAGCAAATTAGTAGAAAACCCTGCCGACCGTGGGGCACGTCGGGATAGCTTTGATGTGCACAGGATAAGGAGGAAGCGAGAAACAAAGACGCGACGTGTGTTCGGTAAACACAAGTTAATATTAATGCAAGGCCTGGAAACCATCAGCTGCTGCGTCCCACACACACACACACACACACACACACACACACACACACCACACGTGCGCATCTCGGTTTCCTGGAACGCAGCCCTGCAGATCTGAACAGTAATTACTGAGGGAACTTTGCCTAGTTGTATTTAATGACTCGCTAATTGATCCATTTATATTTGAACGCTGAATTAATGGACGTTAACAAAAGAGGAAGGAGGGATTCTCTCACGCACATGTTCACACACACACACACACACACACACACACACACACTTAGCCTTTAGCTAAAAGCCCTGTGATGAAGACTGTATTCTGGCTGGGATGGCGGTGAAGGCACCTGTGGTCCATCAGGTTCTTCCGGCTCGAGAAGGTGATGATAAACGCGATTAATCATAATCTCACACGTCCGATCTGAAACTCGGACCAGGAGTCTGATCTCTGACACACGCAACCTTTATTTTACATTCCTGGAGACTTCCCAGTGGGAACGTCGTGGTGGGAATGTTGGGAATTTGTTTGGTCGTAAACTGACAAGCATACAAACTAATAAACAACGGAAAGAAAACAACAACATAAATGACATATGCTTGACTCTTAATTATACACACAAAGAAATGTGAAACCTAATTATTGTTGATGTTAATTAAATTGTAACTGTTGTAAATGTACTTTAAAGTAATCCTTCATTAAAGTGTTTCATTCTCTAATTAATATGCGCATGGATAAATATGCAGATTTATGCAAATGTATGATTATTATTAGTGAAAACAAACTCAACACAGAGCACGAAGATAAAACATTCTGCTAAAGGTTATTAAATAATGGCGGTGTTTTAAACGGAGTAAATGATCAGGACACGGAACGAGACTTTATCTATGTTTCCACACGGACGGTGTTCATTGGCGGACGGGAGGTTGGCTGGTGCATCAGTAACACTAATGTTAATGCGTTCAAATGATTTATAAATCGCAAAGAACAGACGAAACTGAAGGTTTTAATTTCGCCTGGTTCATTAATTTATATTTTTAATAAAAGCGCTGGAACAAAGCGCGCACTGCGTTAATCACACATTAATAAAATTACTGCACTTTAAATGAATTTTTCATTAATGCATTATTAAGACGTTGATTTTGACAGGTCTAATAAATGGATGTTATATTTATGTAATAGAGGTTCTTTTGTGTGTAGGATTATTCACAAGTGTGTGTTATGGAGTACTACACTAGGGGGCGTGGCCTCAGTAAGGCTGCACTAACGGGGTGGCGTGTCGGTGAAAGTGATTGATGGATGTGCAGGTAGAAATGTGAATAAAACTGCATTAAATCTGGTTATTTTAACTCAAATGATCATGTAAAATTATTTCAACTATTTACAAATTACATGTTAAAGACAAAAATCCAATTCCCTGTAAAGTCCCAAATTATTCACAAGTTCTGTAGTGTATTCTGTAGGGTGTAGTGCACTCTGTAGGGTGTATTCTGTAGGGTGTAGTGCACTCAGTAGTGTATTCTGTAGGGTGTAGTGCACTCAGTAGGGTGTAGTGCACTCAGTAGTGTATTCTGTAGGGTGTAGTGCACTGTGTAGGGTGTAGTGCACTCAGTAGTGTAGTGTATTCTGTAGGGTGTAGTGCACTCTGTAGTAGTGCCTCAGTAGTGTATTCTGTAGGGTACTGTAGTGTGTATTCTGTAGGTTGTAGTGCACTGTGTAGGGTGGTCTGTAGTGTATTCTGTAGGGTGTAGTGCACTCAGTAGTGTATTCTGTAGGGTGTAGTGCACTGTGTAGGGTGTAGTGCACTCAGTAGTGTATTCTGTAGGGTGTAGTGCACTCAGTAGTGTATTCTGTAGGGTGTAGTGCACTGTGTAGGGTGTAGTGCACTCAGTAGTGTATTCTGTAGGGTGTAGTGCACTCAGTAGTGTATTCTGTAGGGTGTAGGTCTGTAGGGTGTAGTGTAGTGTGTTTCTGTAGGGTGTAGTGCACTCTGTAGGTGTATTCTGTAGGGTGTAGTGCACTCTGTAGTGTATTGTGTAGGGTGTAGTGCACTCTGTAGTGTATTCTGTAGGGTGTAGTGCACTCAGTAGTGTATTCTGTAGGGTGTAGTGCACTCTGTAGTGTATTCTGTAGGGTGTAGTGCACTCAGTGTAGGGTGTAGTGCACTCAGTAGTGTATTCTGTAGGGTGTATTTTGTGTGTAGTGCACTCAGTAGTGTATTCTGTAGGGTGTGTAGGGCACTAGTGTTTTTAGTAGTGTAAGTAGGGTGTAGTGGTGTAGTGCACTCGTGTAGGGTGTAGTGCACTCAGTAGTGTATTCTGTAGGGTGTAGTGCATTCTGTAGGGTGTAGTGCACTCAGTAGTGTATTCTGTAGGGTGTAGTGCACTCAGTGTGTAGTGTACTTAGGGTGTAGTGCCTGTAGTGTATTCTGTAGGGTGTAGGCACTGTGTAGGGTTTGTGTGTGCACAGTAGTGTTCTGTAGTGTAGGGTGTAGTGCACTCTGTTCGGGTGTAGTGCACTCTGTAGGGTAGTGCATTAGTGTATTCTGTAGGGTGTAGGTGTAGTGTAGAGTATTCGGGTTGGTGTGTAGGGTGTAGTGCACTCAGTAGAGTATTCTGTCGGGTGTAGTGCACTCAGTGCACCTGTAGTGACTGTAGGTAGTGCACTCAGTAGTGCACTGTGTAGGGTGTAGTGCACTCAGTAGTGTATTCTGTAGGGTGTAGTGCACTCTGTAGTGTATTCTGTAGGGTTGTAGTGCAGGGTGTAGTGTGTAGGGTGTAGTGCACTCGTGTGTAGGGTGTAGTGCACTGTGTAGGTGTGTAGTGCACTCAGTAGTAGTGTATTCTGTAGGGTGTAGTGCACTCAGTAGTGTATTCTGTAGGTGTAGTGCACTCAGTAGTGTATTCTGTAGGGTGTAGTGCACTCTGTAGTGTATTCTGTAGGGTGTAGTGCACTCAGTAGTGTATTCTGTACGGTGTGGGTGTAGTGCACTCAGTAGTGTATTCTGTAGGGTGTAGTGCACTCTGTGTAGGGTGTAGTGCACTCAATAAGTTAGAGGTATTAGGTAGTAGTAGAGTATTCTGTAGGGTGTAGTGCACTCAGTAGTGTATTCTGTAGGGTGTAGTGCACTGTGTAGGGTGTAGTGCACTCAGTAGTAGTGTATTCTGTAGGGTGTAGTGCACTCAGTAGAGTATTCTGTAGGGTGTAGTGCACTCAGTAGTGTGTAGTGCACTCAGTAGTGTATTCTGTAGGGTGTAGTGCACTGTGTAGGGTGTAGTGCACTGTGTAGGGTGTAGTGCACTCAGTAGTGTATTCTGTCGGGTGTAGTGCATTGTGTAGGGTGTAGTGCACTCAGTAGAGTATTCTGTCGGGTGTAGTGCACTCAGTAGTGCCCTCAGTAGTGTATTCTGTAGGGTGTAGTGCACTCAGTAGTGTATTCTGAATGGGTGTAGTGCACTCTGTAGTGTATTCTGTAGGTTGTAGTGCACTCTGTAGGGTGTAGTGCACTCAGTAGGGTGTAGTGCACTCAGTAGGGTGTAGTGCACTCAGTAGTGAGTAGTGTATCATTCTGTAGGGTGTAGTGCACTCAGTAGGGTGTATTGCACTGTAGGGTGTAGTGCACTCAGTAGTAGTAGGGTGTAGTGCACTCAGTAGTGTATTCTGAATGGGTGTAGTGCACTCTGTAGTGTATTGTGTAGGGTGTAGTGCACTGTGTAGGTGTAGTGCACTCAGTAGTGTATTCTGTAGGTGTAGTGCACTCAGTAGTGTATTCTGTAGTGTGTAGTGCACTCAGTAGTGTATTCTGTATGGGTGTAGTGCACTCTGTAGTGTATTGTGTAGGGTGTAGTGCACTCAGTAGTGTATTCTGTAGGGTGTAGTGCACTGTGTAGGGTGTAGTGCACTCAGTAGTGTATTCTGTAGGGTGTAGTGCACTCAGTAGAGTATTCTGTAGTAGTCAGTAGTGTAGGGTGTAGTGCACTCAGTAGGGTGTAGTGCACTCAGTAGTGTATTCTGTAGGGTGTAGTGCACTCAGTAGTAGTGTATTCTGTAGGGTGTAGTGCACTCGTAGTGTGTGTAGTGCACTCAGTAGTGTATTCTGTAGGGTGTAGTGCACTCGGGTGTTTGTGTAGGGTGTAGTGCACTCAGTAGTGTAGTGTACTTCTGTCGGTGTAGTATTGTATTCTGTAGGGTGTAGTGCACTCAGTAGAGTATTCTGTAGGGTGTAGTGCACTCAGTAGGGTGTAGTGCACTCAGTAGGGTGTAGTGCACTCAGTAGTGTATTCTGTAGGGTGTAGTGCACTCAGTAGTGTATTCTGTAGGGTGTAGTGCATTGTGTAGGGTGTAGTGCACTCTGTAGTGTCTGTGTAGTGTAGTAGTGTACTCTGTAGGGTGTAGTGCACTCAGTAGTGTATTCTGTAGGGTGTAGTGCACTCAGTAGTGTATTCTGTAGGGTGTAGTGCACTCAGTAGTGTATTCTGTAGGGTGTAGTGCACTCAGTTCGTGTAGGGTGTAGTGCACTCTGTATTCTGTAGTGCATTCTGTAGGGTGTAGTGCACTCAGTAGTGTATTCTGTAGGGTGTAGTGCACTCAGTAGTGTATTCTGTAGGTGTGTGCACTCAGTAGTGTAGGGTGTAGTGCACTCTGTAGGGTGTATTCTGTAGGGTGTAGTGCACTCAGTAGTGTATGCACTCTGTAGGGTGTAGTGCACTGTGTAGGGTGTAGTGCACTCAGTAGTGTATTCTGTAGGGTGTAGTGCACTCAGTAGTGTATTCTGTAGGGTGTAGTGCACTCTGTAGGGTGTAGTGCACTCAGTAGTGTATTCTGTCGGGTGTAGTGCACTCTGTAGGGTGTAGTGCACTCAGTCGGGTGTGTCAGTAGTGTATTCTGTCGGGTGTAGTGCACTCAGTAGTGTATTGTGTAGGGTGTAGTGCACTCTGTAGAGTATTGTGTAGGGTGTAGTGCACTCAGTAGGGTGTAGTGCACTCAGTAGGGTGTAGTGCACTCAGTAGTGTATTCTGTAGGGTGTAGTGCACTCAGTAGTGTATTCTGTAGGGTGTAGTGCACTCTGTAGTGTATTCTGTAGGTTGTAGTGCACTCTGTAGGGTTGTTTGTGGAGTGCACTCAGTAGTAGGTATTACTCAGTAGGGTGTAGTGCACTCAGTAGTGGATTCTGTAGTGTATTCTGTGGGTGTAGTGCACTCAGTAGTGTATTCTGTAGGGTGTAGTGCACTCAGTAGGGTGTAGTGCACTCAGTAGTGTATTCTGTAGGGTGTAGTGCACTCAGTAGTGTATTCTGTAGGGTGTAGTGCACTGTGTAGGGTGTAGTGCACTCAGTAGTGTATTCTGTAGGGTGTAGTGCACTGTTAGGTATTCGGTAGTGTGTAGGTAGTGTAGTGTATGCACTCAGTAGTTTCGGGTGTAGGGTGTAGTGCACTCAGTAGTGTTTCTGTAGGGTGTAGTGCACTCAGTAGTGTATTCTGTAGGGTGTAGTGCACTGTGTAGGGTGTAGTGCACTCTGTAGGGTGTTAGTGCAGTAGAGGTTGTAGTATTCTGTAGGGTGTAGTGCACTCAGTAGTGTATTCTGTAGGGTGTAGTGCACTCAGTAGGTATTCTGTAGGGTGTAGTGCACTCAGGATGTGTAGTGTGATTCTGAGGTGTATGGGTGTAGTGCACTCAGTAGTGCTCTGTAGTGTATTGTGTAGGGTGTAGTGCACTCAGTAGTGTATTCTGTAGGGTGTAGTGCACTCAGTAGTGTATTCTGTAGGGTGTAGTGCACTCAGTAGTGTATTCTGTAGGGTGTAGTGCACTCAGTAGTGTATTCTGTAGGGTGTAGTGCACTCAGTAGTGTATTCTGTAGGGTGTAGTGCACTCTGTAGGGTGTAGTGCACTCAGTAGGTTGTAGTGCACTCTGTAGGGTGTAGTGCACTCAGTAGGGTGTAGTGCACTCAGTAGTGTATTCTGTAGGGTGTAGTGCACTCAGTAGTGTATTCTGAATAGGGTGTAGTGTAGTGCACTCTGTAGTGTATTGTGTAGGGTGTAGTGCACTGTGTAGTGTGTAGTGCACTCAGTGTATTCTATGGGTGTATGCACTCTGTGTAGGGTGTGTAGCTGTAGGGTGTAGTGCACTGTCTGTAGGGTGTAGTGCACTGTGTAGGGTGTAGTGCACTCTGTAGTGTATTGTGTAGGGTGTAGTGCACTCAGTAGTGTATTCTGTAGGGTGTAGTGCACTCAGTAGTGTAGTGTATTCTGTAGGGTGTAGTGCACTGTGTAGGGTGTAGTGCACTGTGTAGTGTGTAGTGCACTCAGTAGTGTATTCTGTAGGGTGTAGTGCTCAGTGTACTGTCACCAGTAGTGTAGTGCACTGTGTAGGGTGTAGTGCACTGTGTATTCTGTAGGGTGTAGTGCATGTATTCTGAGGGTGTAGTGCAACTTGTGTAGTAGTGTAGTGCACTCAGTAGTGACTCACGGGTGTAGGGTGTAGTGCACTCTGTAGTGTATTCTGTAGGGTGTAGTGCACTCTGTAGGGTGTAGTGCACTCATTAGTGTATCTGTAGTGTATGCACCCCCTCTGTAGGGTGTAGTGCACTCAGTAGGGAGTATTCTGTAGGGTGTAGTGCACTCTGTAGGGGTGTAGCTGCACTCAGTGTGTATTCTGTAGGGTGTAGTGCACTCTGTAGTGTGTAGTGTCAGTAGGGTGTATTCTGTAGGGTGTAGTGCACTCAGGGTGTAGTAGTGTATTCTGTAGGGTGTAGTGCACTCAGTAGGGTGTAGTGCACTGTGTGTAGGGTGTAGTGCACTCAGTAGTGTATTCTGTCTGTAGGGGTGTAGTGCACTCAGTAGTGTATTCTGTAGGGTGTAGTGCACTCAGTAGTGTATTCTGTAGGGTGTAGTGCACTGTGTAGGGTGTAGTGCACTGTGTAGGGTGTAGTGCACTCAGTAGTGTATTAGTGTATTCTGAAGGGTGTAGTGCACTCTGTAGTGTATTGTGTAGGGTGTAGTGCACTCATTCTGTAGGGTGTAGTGCACTCATTAGTGTATTCTGTAGGGTGTAGTGCACTCAGTAGTGTATTCTGTAGGGTGTAGTGCACTCTGTAGTGTATTCTGTAGGGTGTAGTGCACTGTGTAGGGTGTAGTGCATTCAGTAGTGTATTCTGTAGGGTGTAGTGCACTCAGTAGTGTATTCTGTAGGGTGTAGTGCACTCAGTAGGGTGTAGTGCACTCAGTAGTGTATTCTGTAGGGTGTAGTGCACTGTGTAGGGTGTAGTGCACTCAGTAGTGTATTCTGTAGGGTGTAGTGCACTCAGTAGTGTATTCTGTAGGGTGTAGTGCACTCTGTAGTGTAGGTGTAGTGCACTGTGTAGGGTGTAGTGCACTGTATTCAGTAGTGTATTCTGTAGGGTGTAGTGCACTGTGTAGGGTGTAGTGCACTCAGTAGTGTATTCTGTAGGGTGTAGTGCACTCAGTAGGGTGTAGTGCTCACCTGAGGGGTTAGGGTTTGAGGTGGTACAGGTTGTTGGAGATGTTGGTGAAGTTGGAGTTGAAGGTCAGAGATCTGCTGTTCCTTCTGTGAAAGCTGCTCAGTGAGAGAGACGTGTTTTTGCCGGAGCTGCTCCTCACTCACACGCAGAGACTGATAGGATACACTCAACTCACTGTACAACTGATACACACACACACACACACACACACACACACACACCACACACACACACACACACACACACACAGTACGTTATTGTTATCAGGAACAATCAGCACGAGATTAATGAGAATAATAGACACTGTTGTGCTGATGATACCCAGCTATATCTCTCCACAAAGATTATAATTATCTACATGAAGTGAATCTATTACAGACGTGAAAAATCGGACGTCTCGTAACTTCACACTACTAAACCCTGATAATACAGAGATGTACCTCGTCAGTCCAAAGAGCAGCACACAGAACCTCCACCATTTAAACACAGCTTTAGGTTCTGTAACTACCAGTTCTACAGTAAAGAACCTGAGACTTTATTCTACATAACTATTTATCTTTTATCACTTTATAAAAACATCCCTCTAAGGAACATTGCCGAGCTACGAAACCTCCTATCTTTATCCGAGGCAGAGAAGCTAGCCCATGCATTCATAACCTCCAGACTGGACTGTTATAATGCATTATTAGGTGGTTGTCCAGTTTCATTAATGAACAAGTTACAGTTGGTGCAGAACGAGAATTCTCACAATGTTATCATAAAAAACACCAATATTATCCTCCTTACACTCTCCACTGTTATATTTATAATCACCTACAAACTACTGATTTACAAAACTCTCAATCATTTCACTCCTATATATATATATACATATATATCTCAAATCTTATACACTCTACACTCTATAAATCTTATAACACACTCTATAACTATCAAATCTTATAACACACTCTATAACACTATAACTCTATAAATCTTATAACACACTCTACAACTCTATAAATCTTATAACACACTCTATAACACTCTATAACTATCAAATCTTATAACACACTCTATAACACTCTATAACTCTATCAAATCTTATAACACACTATATAACACTCTATAATTCTATAAATCTTATAACACACTCCTTATGATCACATTTCTGCTAAATACTGCTAATGTAAATGTAAATAACAAAACTCCACACTTCTAATTCCTGGAATAATAAAGACCATTATTATGTGCAGTGTGTGTGTGTGTGTGTGTGTGTGTGGTGTGTGTGTGTGTGTGTGTGTGTGTGTGTGTGTACCTTGTGGTATGATGCAGTGTGTGTGTGTGTGTGTGTGTGTGTGTGTGTGTTGTGTGTGTGTGTGTGTGTGCAGTTGTGTGTGTGTGTGTGTGTGTGTGTGTACCTTGTGTAATGTGTGTGTGTGTGTGTGTGTGTGTGGTGTGTGTGTGTGTGTGTGTGTGTACCTTGTGGTATGATGCAGGTGTGTGTTGTGTGTGTGTGTGCAGTGTGTGTGTGGGTAGTGTGTGTGTGTGTGTGTGTGTGTGTGTGTATGTAGTGTGTGTGTGTGTGTGTGTGTGTGTGTGTTGTGTGTGTGTGTGTGTGTGTGTGTGTGTGTGTGTGTGTGTGTGTGCAGTGTGTGTGTGTGTGTGTGTGTGTGTGTGTACACCTTGTGGTATGATGCAGTGTGTGTATGTGTGTGTGTGTTGTGTGTGTGTACCTTGTGGGTATGATGCAGTGTGTGTGTGTGTGTGTGTGTGTGTGTGTGCCAGTGTGTGTGGTGTGTGTGTGTGTGTACCTTGTGTATGATGCAGTGTGTGTGGTGTGTGTGTGTGTACCTGTGTGTATGTGCATGTGTGTGTGTGTGTGTGTGTGTGGTGCCGGTGTGTGTGTATGATGCAGTGTGTGTGTGTGTGTGTGTGTACCTTGTGGTATGATGCAGTGTGTGTGTGTGTGTGTGTGTGTGTGTGTATGATGCAGTGTGTGTGTGTGTGTGTGTGTGTGTGTATACCTTGTGGTATGATGCAGTGTGATGTGTGTGTGTGTGTGTGTGTGTGTACCTTGTGGTATGATGTGTGCATTGTGTGTGTGTGTGTGTGTGTGTGTGTGTGTGTGTACCTTGTGGTTATGATGCAGTGTGTGTGTGTGTGTTGTGTGTGTGTATACCTTGTGGTATGATGCAGTGTGTGTGTGTGTGTGTGTACCTTGTGTTATGATGCAGTGTGTGTGTGTGGTGTGTTGTGGTGTGTGTATACCTTGTGGTATGATGCATGTGTGTGTGTGTGTGTGGTAAGCCGTGTGGTTGTTGTGTGTGGTACCATTGTGTATGATTGCAGTGTGTGTGTTGTGTGTGTGTGTACCTTGTGTTATGATGCAGTGTGTGTGTGTGTGTGTGTACCTGTGTATGTGTGTGTGTGTGTGTGTGTGTGTGTGCAGTGTGTGTGTGTGTGTGTGTGTGTACCTTGTGGTATGATGCAGTGTGTGTGTTGTGTTGTGTGTGTGTACCTTGTGGTATGATGCAGTGTGTGTGTGTGTGTGTGTGTGTGTGTACTTGTGTGTATGTGTGTGTGTTGTGTGGTGTGTGTGTGTACCTTGTGGTATGATGCAGTGTGTGCTGTGTGTGTGTGTACCTTGTTGTTTGATGCAGTGTGTGTGTGTGTGTGTGTGTACCTTGTGGTATGATGCAGTGCCCTGTGTGTGTGTGTGTTGTGTGTGTGTGTGTACCAGTGTGTGTGTGTGTTGTTGTGGTATGATGCAGTGTGTGTTGTGTGTGTGTTGGTGTGTGTGTTTGTGTTGTGTGTGTTGTGTGTGTGTGTGTACCTTGTGGTTATGATGCAGTGTGTGTGTGTTGTGTGTGTGTGTACCTTGTGGTTGTATGATGCATTGTGTGTGTGTGTGTGTGTGTGTGTATGTGTGTGTGTGTGTGTGTGTGTGTGTGTACCTTGTGGTACGATGCAGTTTGTGTTGTGTGTGTGTGTGTGTGTACCTTGTGTGATGTGTGCAGTGATGTGTTGTGTGTGTGTGACATTGTGTGTGATGTGTGTTGTGTTGTGTGTATACCTTGTGTGTGTGTTGTGTGTGTGTGTGTGTGTGTGTACTGTTTGTGGTACATACCTTGGTGCAGTGTGTGTTGTGTTGTGTGTGTTGTGGTTGATGCCCTTGTGTGGTGTGTGTGTGTGTGTGTGTGTACCTTGTGGTATGATGTGTGTGTGTGTGTGTGTGTACCATTGTGGTGATGCAGTGTGTGTGTGTGTGTGTGTGTACCTTGTGGTTGATGCAGTTGTGTGTGTGTGTGTGTGTGGTGTGTGTGTGCTTGTGTGTGTGTACCTTGTGTTGTGTGTGTGTGTGTGTACCTTGTGGTATGTGATGCAGTGTGTGTGTGTGTTGTGTTGTGTGTGTGTGTGTTGTTGTGTGTGTGTGTACCTTGTGGTATGATGCAGTGTGTGTGTGTGTGTGTGTGTACCTTGTGGTTTGATGCAGGTGTGTGTTGTGTGTGTGGTGTACTTGTGTTATGATGCAGTGTGTGTTGTTGTGTGTGTGTGTGTACCTTGTGGTATGATGCAGTGGTGTGTTGTGTGTGTGTGTGTGTACCTTGTGGTATGATGCAGTGTGTGTGTGTGTGTGTGTGTGTACCTTGTGGTTATGATGCAGTGTGTGTGTGTGTGTGTGTGTGTGTACCTTGTGGTATGATGCATTGTGTGTGTGTGTGTGTGTGTACCTTGTGGTACGATGTGTGTGTGTGTGTTGTGTGTGTGTGTACCTTGTGGTACGATGCGAATGAGTGTGTGTTGTGTGTGTGTGTACCTTGTGGTTTGATGCAGTGTGTGTGTGTGTGTGTGTGTGTACCAAGTGTGTGTGTGTGTGTACCTTGTGGTTATGATGCAGTGTGTGTGTGTGTGTGTGTGTGTGTGTATACCTTGTGGTACGATGCAGTGTGTGTTGTGTGTGTGTGTACCTTGTTGTTGGTGATGCAGTGTGTGTGTGTGTGTGTGTGTACCTTGTGGTATGATGCATTGTGTTGTGTGTGTGTGTGTGTGTGTGTGTGTGTGTGTGTGTACCTTGTGGTATGATGTGCAGTGTTGTGTGTTGTGTGTGTGTGTGTATACCTTGTGGTATGATGCAGTGTGTGTGTTGTGTGGTGTGTGTGTGTGTGCAGTGTGTGTGTGCAGTGTGTGTGTGTGTGTGTGTGTGTGTATGTATGTACCTTGTGGTATGATGCAGTGTGTGTGTTGTGTGTGTGTGTGTGTGTGTGTGTGTGTGTGTGTGTTTGTGTGTATGTGCATGTGTGTGTGTGTGTGTGTGTGTGTATGGTGTTTGTGTGTGTTGTGTTGTGTGTTTGTGTGTGTGTGTGTGTGTGTTGTGTGTGTGTGTGTACCTTGTGGTATGATGCAGTGTGTGTGTTGTGTGTGTGTGTGTGTACCTTGTGGTATGATGCAGTGTGTGTGTTGTGTGTGTGTGTGTGCGTACTTGTGGTATGATGCAGTAGTTGTGGGTGTGTGTACCTTGTGGTTTGATGCAGTGGTGGGTGTGTGTGTGTGGTACCTGTGGATGTGCAGTGTGTGTGTGTGTGTGTACCTTGTGTGTGCAGTGTGTTGTGTATACCTTGTGGTACGATTGCAGTGTGTGTGTGTGTGTGTGTACCTTGTGGTATGATGCAGTATGTGTGTTGTGTGTGTGTGTACCTTGTTGTTTGATGCAGTGTGTGTGTTGTGTGTGTGTGTGTGTGTGTAGTGTGTGTGTGTGTGTGTGTGTGTGTACCTTGTGGTATGATGCATTGTGTGTGTGTGTGTGTGTGTGTGTGTGTACCTTGTGGTGTGTGCAGTGTGTGTGTTGTGTGTGTGTGTACATTGTGGTGTGCAGTGTGTGTGTTGTGTGTGTGTGTGTGTACCTTGTGGTATGATGCAGTGTGTGTGTTGTGTACTCTTTCTTGGCTCTGTAGGATCTGCTGTGTGTCCATATTGAGACCCTCCAGCTGCTGGATGAGATCTGCCTGCTCTCCTGCATGAGACACACTCTGTACATACAGAGCCTGAAGATCCTGCAGTTCACCCCTATACACACACACACACACACACTAATTAAAACCCAGCCAGGCACACTCCACACCACTAGATGGCAGTGAGACATATGATTACAGAAAGAGAGATGATGGATGGATGGATGGATGGATGTAGTGAGTGATGAAGGACCTGAGCTTGTGGAGCTGCTGCTCTCGCTCACTGAGCTGAACAGAGAGAGACGAACTGACCGCTTCAACTCTCACCAAGTCCTCCTGCACCTCCTACAGAGAGAGACACACACACCTTATAAACATGTCTGTACACTGTGTGTGTGTGTGTGTGTGTGTGTGTGTGTGTGTGTGTGTACCTTGAATCGTACAGTGTTTGTTTCCTCCTGCTTCCTGCTCTGCTCCTGCTGCTCCTCAAACCGTCTCTTCCAGCCGTCATCACACTCCTGAGTGATACACAAAGTCATTCATTCTGGTCCTGGATACAGAAGATCCACCCTCTGGTATATAGAAGATCTGATGGAGGGGTTTGTGGTTGGACGGGCGAAGTCTGCGATTGGACGGTTGAGGTATGTGATTGGACGAGTGAGGTATGAGGTCTGGGTGAGGTATGTGATTGGACAGGTGAGGGGTGCGATTGGCCAGGTGAGGTCTGTGATTGGACGGTTGAGATATGCGATTATACGGGTGAGGTCTGTGATTGGACGGGTGAGGGTGTGATTGAAACGGTTGAGATATGCGATTGGACAGGTGAGGTATGTGATTGGATGGGTGAGGTATGCGATTGGACGGGTGAGGTACGTGATTGGACGGGTGAGGTACGTGATTGGACGGGTGAGGTACGTGATTGGACGGATGAGGTACGTGATTGGACGGGTGAGGTACGTGATTGGACGGGTGAGGTACGTGATTGGACGGATGAGGTACGTGATTGGACGGATGAGGTACGTGATTGGACGGGTGAGGTATGTGATTGGACGGGTGAGGTACGTGATTGGACGGGTGAGGTACGTGATTGGACGGGTGAGGTACGTGATTGGACGGGTGAGGTATGTGATTGGACGGTTGAGGTATGTGACTGGACGGATGCTGTCTGTGATTGGACGGGTGAGGTACGTGATTGGACGGGTGAGGTACGTGATTGGACGGGTGAGGTACGTGATTGGACGGGTGAGGTATGTGATTGGACGGATGAGGTACGTGATTGGACGGGTGAGGATTGGACGGATGAGGTACATGATTGGACGGGTGAGGTACGTGATTGGACGGTTGAGGCATGTGACTGGACGGATGCTGTCTGTGATTGGACGGGTGAGGTACGTGATTGGACGGGTGAGGTACATGATTGGACGGGTGAGGTACATGATTGGACGGATGAGGTACGTGATTGGACGGATGAGGTACGTGATTGGACGGATGAGGTACATGATTGGACGGGCAAGGTTTGTGATTGGACAGATGCTCAACTGGACATTAAAGAGTGTGTGTGTGTGTGTGTGTGTGTGTGTGTGTGAGTGTGTGTGAATACACACCTTAAGTCTGGTGTTGTTTCTCTCCTCCTGCTTCGTGTTCTGCTCCTGCTGTTCCTCCAAGTGCCTCCTCCACTTATCATCACACTCCTAATAAATGAGAAAAATATCACTTTATATCACTCCGTGTGTGTGTGTGTGTGTGTGTGTGTGTACCTGTGAGCGCTGTGTCGTATCGCTTAGTGCCTTCTGACGTTCTAGCAGCTCCTTCTTCATCCCACGACGCTCCTCTTCACTAGCACGCTGCTGCTGCAGCAGTCCGCTCACTTCCTGTCTCTGTGAGATTACTTCCTGTTAGATGGACACACTCTGTTACACCCCGGACTCCAGGAGAGGGAAACACACAGGTGTGTATCTGTCACACTTCCTATCTACACACACACACACACACACACACACACACACACACACACACGCAGGGGTTATGTGAGGTCAGTGATTTCCATGTTGAGAGAAACGGGTGCTCGGAGAGATCCAGGAAGTGGGCGTGGCCGAGCAGGAGTGATGATAATGAGGGTGGGAAACGAGGACCACACCAGGACCGGGAGGAGACCAGCTTTACGGAAGTGAAGAGGGGGAGATTATGGTCAGGAACTCCCCACGGGGCAAACGTCAAAAAAAAAAAAAAAAAAAAAAAAAAAACGAAGAAGCAGCTCATTATGTTGCGAAAATGTACAGAAGTTACCGCGGCAACGGTGCAGAGAGGCGGGATTCAGCGGACCATCACATGGTGGAGGAAGGAAAGAAAGTAATTAATCACCGCTCGGCCTTCATTCCCTGCCAATTCTCAATGAGATGATGGATGCCAGCGGTGCGGAGGATATTACCCACAATCCCCTGCACTAACGAGCTTCACTCATTAACTCTGTAAATGAGCTAACTGTGTTCAGAGCACTTAGCATAGCGTAGTGTTGCATAGCGTAGCGGCTATATCCGCTAATGTATATGGAATCGTACAGAGAAGGAAAAAAGGTGCGCTCTCACACACACACACACACACACACACACACACACACAGTTATTAAACACAGACCTTTATACACACACACACACAACTGTACACACAAAGCAACAAACAAATATTCATAGCAACACTCATACACACAAATAATAATACACATAAATCATTGTTACATATTTTTTTTACATACACACACACACACACACACACACACACACACACACACACACACACAGAGAGAGAGAGAGAGAGAGAGAGAGAGAGAACAGACAATCTGTTACCTTCTCTAGTTCCTGAATCTTGTAGTCTTTCGCCTGCAGGATTTCCAGAACTTTACGGTCTTTAGATTCAGAGTGCTTTCAGAGTGAGAGATACAATCAGAGACATATACAGTCAGATTTCTCAGAGAGAGAGACACAGATACTCAGAACATGAGAGTGAGAGATACAATCAGAGACAGATACAGTCAGAGTGAGAGATACAATCAGAGACAGATACAGTCAGAGTGAGAGATACAATCAGAGACAGATACAGTCAGAGTGAGAGATACAATCAGAGACAGTCAGAGATACAGTCAGTCAGAGTGAGAGATACAATCAGAGATACACAGAGTGAGAGATACAAGTCACAGTGAGAGATACAATCAGAGTGAGAGACAGACATATACAGTCAGAGTGAGAGATACAATCAGAGACAGATACAGTCAGAGTGAGAGATACAATCAGAGACAGATACAATCAGAGACAGATACAGTCAGAGTGAGAGATACAATCAGAGACAGATACAGTCAGAGTGAGAGATACAATCAGAGACAGATACAGTCAGAGTGAGAGATACAATCAGAGACAGATACAGTCAGAGATACAGTGAGAGATACAATCAGAGACAGACAGTGAGAGATACAATCAGAGACAGATACAATCAGACAGACACAGTCAGAGTGAGAGATACAATCAGAGACAGATACAGTCAGTCACAGTGAGAGATACAATCAGAGACAGATACAATCAGAGACAGTGAGAGATACAGTCAGAGTGATACAATCAGAGATACAGTCAGACATATACAGTCAGAGTCAGAGTGAGAGATACAATCAGAGACACAGATACAGTCAGAGTGAGAGATACAATCAGAGACAGATACAATACAGTCAGAGTGAGAGATACAATCAGAGACAGATACACAGTCAGAGTGAGAGATACAATCAGAGACAGACAGATACAGTCAGAGTGAGAGATACAATCAGAGACAGATACAATCAGAGTGAGAGATACAATCAGAGACAGATATAGTCACAGTGAGAGATACAATCAGAGACAGATACAGTCAGAGTGAGAGATACAATCAGAGACAGATACAGTCAGAGTGAGAGATACAATCAGAGATACACAGAGTGAGAGATACAGTCAGAGTGAGAGATACAATCAGAGACATCAGAGACAGATACAGTCAGAGTGAGAGATACAATCAGAGACAGTCAGTCAGAGTGAGAGATACAATCAGAGACAGATCAGATAGTCACAGTGAGAGATACAAGTCAGAGACAGAGACAGAACATCAGAGTGAGAGATACAATCAGAGACAGATACAATCAGAGACAGATACAGTCAGAGTGAGAGATACAATCAGAGAGTGAGAAGATACATAGTCAGAGTGAGAGATACAATCAGAGACAGTCACAGTGAGAGATACAATCAGAGACAGATACAGTCAGAGTGAGAGATACAATCAGAGACAGATACAGTCAGAGTGAGAGATACAATCAGAGTGAGAGATACAGTCAGAGAGAGATACAATCAGAGACAGATACAGTCAGTCAGAGTGAGAGATACAATCAGAGACAGATATACAGTGAGAGATGACAGATACAGATCAGAGACAGATACAGTCAGAGTGAGAGATACAATCAGAGACAGATACAGTCAGAGTGAGAGATACAACAGATACAGATACAATCAGATACAGTCACAGTGAGAGATACAATCAGAGACACAGATACAGTCAGAGTGAGAGATACAATCAGAGACAGATACAGTCAGAGTGAGAGATACAATCAGAGACAGATACAGTCAGAGTGAGAGATACAATCAGAGACAGATACAGTCAGAGTGAGAGATACAATCAGAGACAGATACAGTCACAGGGAGAGATACAATCAGAGACAGATATAGTCACAGTGAGAGATACAGTCAGAGCGAGAGAGAGATACAGTCAGAGATGGATACATTTGGAGAGATACAGCGTCATAAAGAGAGACAGAGAGAGAGAGAGAGACAGTCAGTCAAGAGTGAGAGAGTCAGTCAGAGAGTCAGAGACAGATAGATTTAGAGAGAGACAGTCCTAGAGATACAATCACAGATGGAGGGAGAGACAGAAAGGAAGGAAAGCAAGAGTGATTTTTTATTATTATTTATTTGTATTGATTTATTTCTCACAATATTTACATGCAGCTCAGCTGGAATTGCTTTGACAATACAAATGTACATTTTTTGTCATGCCAATAAAAATACAATTGAAACTGAGAAACAGATAGCGATAGAGAGATAAATACATAGAGAGAGAGAGATAGAGAGTCACACAGATAGAGATAGATACAGCGAGAGAGACAGATAGAGAGATAAGACACAGATAGATAGATAGAGATAGATACACACACACAGATAGAAAGATAGATAGATACAGAGAGAAAGATAGAGAGGCAGATAGGCAGATACATAGAGAGACACAGATAGATACAGAGAGAGAGACACACAGAGAGAGAGATGATTAAATATGGTGTAATACAGCACACTGTATATAAATATCTTTACTTGTGAACAGGTCAGATCAGAAACCGAGACCTGTGCGAAAGTTAGCGCACCCGTTTCTTCAGGGTTTACCGTTAATAAACCGTGTTCTGTTCCCCCTCTCCTCCTCGCACAACATTGTTCCTCCTGAGATATCCTCCTCCGTTCTGCATGCAAATCCAGTTTTTAAAAAGCACAGTCCATGTTTACTTTTGTAATAAGCTCAATTCTTCTGAGATGATTTTGGAGATTGGGGTAGTGATGGAGGTGCTGATGTTCATGTTCATCCCGATAGTGTTGGATCTTCCCCGGGGATCTGGCTGTCCTCAGACGAGTGCACCTTCATACACATCCTGTAACCTGCTCACCTGCTCAGTGTTGTCTCTGATCCTTCAGGTACACCTCCTCTCGGATGACTCTCACACATCACAAACACGTGTCAGGTGAACCTTCATGGACGTCCTGAGTGTGACAAAAGCCTCCTTTCACCTTCCAGACCTTCTTTCCTTTTTCCCCCGACAGTAGAAACTGCTCCCTGGGAGCGCTTCGGTATTATTAACGTTCTCCTCATTATCATCAATTAGCACATTTTTGGATCCTGGTCTGTTTTGGTGAGCTGCTGGTCTGAAGAGCGCGTCAGAGCGCTGCTTATTTCTCACGCCGTGGAGTTGTTTTACTTAATGGCGGTTCTCGACCCGAGGAACGTCTCCTAATGAGTCGTTTAAAGCTTAACGAGTTCATTAAGATCGGAGTTTAAACAAGCGGAAGTGTTTACACACACGTGTGTGTGTGTGTGTGTGTGTGTGACGCACACCTGTGTACACAACTTCAAAACTTTAGAGTAAACTTGAGCAATTAGGGCAGCGCGTGTGTGTGTGTGTGTGTGTGTGTGTGTGTGTGTGTGTGTGTGTGTGTGTGCGTGTAGCTGATCTCTGGCCTTCAGGGCTCTCTCTATCTCTCTCTCTATCTGTCTCTCTTTCATGATGCAACGGGATTATTGTGCTTGGAGATGAAACGCGGGCGTTATGATGGGAATACCGCTGCTGTATACGAGGGAATAAAACACTCGGCGTGGGCTTTGAGCATCGCGCGGCGTCCCCCGAGCGGCTCCGAGCGCTCGTCTCCAGGTATTAGTAATTATCCTGACATCAAAAACACACACAATCCGGAGAGAGACGGAGGAGAGACGAGCAGCAGGAGGTCAACGGGGACGGATCACTCATCCCCTGACGGATCTCTCTTTTATTCACTCGCTCCTTCTCTCTCTCTCTCTCTCGTTCCTCCCGAAGGCCCTCGCTGATGTTTAAGCGCGTTCCGAACAGACCGGCCGAACCCCTACAAGGCTGAGCGCGTATCCCAGAAGGCCGTGGGCTCGACAGGAGCGAGGGCGGATATCACGTTCACGCCCCTCGTGTTCTCGGTCTCGGGTGGAACCTCACCGCTTCTCTGAGGACCAGCGCACACAGTATTACATGATTCTTCTCTCACACACACACACACACACACACACCACACACACACACACACACACACACACACCACACACACACACACACACACACACACACCACACACCACACACAGCAGAGAGGATATTACATGATTTTCACTCATATAAGTGAGACGATTTCTACACATGCTTTCTCACTCACCACACACACACACACACACACACACACACACACACCACACACACCACACACACCACACACACACATCAATCTTCCTAATCATGAAGCTGTTGGAGTAAATCCTGCTGCTGTTTTTCAGTACATTTCTCTTCTTCTTCATCTTGTCTCACACCTCCAAACTAATCACAATGCCTTAAAATAATATTATGCACATTATAGCCAATCACCAACTCCTCCACAGCCAATCACCATCCACTATTCACACCTCCAACCTATCACCATCCACTATTCACACCTCCAACCAATCACCATCCAACCAATCACCATCCACTATCACCATCCAACCAATCACCATCCACCAATCACCCCAATCACCATCCACCTGCAAATCACCAATCATCCCACCAATCCATCACCTCCACTATTCACACCCACTTCCAGCCAATCACCATCCACTATTCACACCTCTAACCAATCACAATCCAATCACACCTCCAACCTATCACCATCCACTATTCACACCTCCAACCATCAATCACCATCCAACCAATCACCAATCACCATCACCATCCACTATTCACACCTCCAACCAATCACCCAGCCCACCTCCAAATACTCACCATCCCCCAATCACCATCCACCTATTCACACCAATTCCACCGCCAATCACCATCTCACCTCCAACCATCCACCATTCCAGCAAACCACCATCACCATCCACTATTCACACCTCCAACCACACCCATCCACCACTATCACCACACATCCAACCAATCACCATCACCATCCAACCACCATCCACCATCACACCATCCACCACCATCACCATCCACTATTCACACCTCCAACCTATCACCATCCACATTCCACCTCACCATCCACTACCACCTCACCATCCACCACCATCCACACACACCTAGCCAACCCCACCATCACCATCACCACCACTATTCACACACATCCACCATCCCCCCAACCAATCACACCATGCACCCACCACCATCCAACCCACCATCACCATCCACCTCCAACCAATCACCATCCAACCAACCAATCACCATCCACTATTCACACCTCCAACCAATCACCATCCAACCAATCACCATCCACTATTCACACCTCCAACCACCATCCACACACACCTCCACCACCACCATCACCATCACCATCCACTATTCACACCTCCAACCAATCACACATCCACCTCCAACCCACCATCCACACCATCCAACCAATCCACCATCACTATCCAACCAATCACCACCACACATCCAACCAATCACCATCCACACCAATCAACCATCTAGTCTCACACCTCCAACCAATCACCCATTCCAACCAATCACCATCACCATTCCATCCACTCCAGCCAATCACCATCCACATCACACCTCACACCTGAACTTCCAACCAATCACCATCCACTATTCACACCTCTAACCAATCACCATCCAACCAATCACCATCTACTATTCACACCTCCAACCAATCACCATCCAACCAATCACCACCATCCACCTATTCATCAATCACCATCCACTATACCACACACCTCCAACCAATCACCATCCACTATTCACACCTGATTAACACCTGATCCTGGACCTGATAAAAACCTGCCTTCGGAATTTATTAGCATTATAAATTATATGACTTTATATCCTGGTATCAGGTATTGTGATGTGATATTGTTTTGTAATTTTTTGCATTTATAGGACTTGTTTTGAATAATAATAATAATAATAATAATAATAATAATACAAATAAAGTAATGTACAATAATGTAGTTTTTCTAAAAAAAATTTTAAAAACACCTTAAAAACACCTTTCAGGCGAAAACATGAATTAAATATTACTACTACAAAATGTTTATTATATATATATATAATAATAATTTAATATTTAAAAAATGTACATTTAATAATTTTGTTTAATAATTAATAAATATTATATTTTATGATATAAACCCTATAAATAAAATCTATATTATATAATTTTTAATCTATAATATATTTTTATTATGTTTTTATAATATAGTAAATAACTATAATACAAAAAAAAATTTAAAAATAAACCAATATAACCAACAAAAAGTAAATATTGAATAAAACATTTATAAAAGCATTTGTTTAGTGTTTTTTTTTCTCTCTCCACAAATTGAAGCGTCTGATTAGGGCGTACGGACGGAGAGCGGCGCGAGGATTTGGCGTGCGAATAAAAGCGCGCTCCCTGAGTGCGGTCTCTCCGCGGCGGGCTTTGCGTAGATCCGACGGCGGACGCTCGGAGGATCGCGGTTAATCTCGGGACGTATTCCTCCGTCGTTCGGGGCGTCTTAAAAGCGGAGCGTGTGAAGGACGTGCGGAGTCGGTCACGTATGAAACGAGGCTCTTTAGCGCAGAGTTCCCATGCCGCGAGTTAGCCGCTACGCTGCGAGGTCCCTCTGCGGATTCATCTCAGCCCCCCCCCCTGAATCTGCTGTTTATCCCTTAAAGAAGGGCACTCGGCTGAGCTTTCCCTATCCTCTGTTCTTTTCTTCTGCGGGACGTGGGGTGATAGAGGAGAGAGTTTTCATTAGACAGAGGTTCTGCGGCCGGAGGAGGAGGAGGAGGAGGAGGAGGAGGAGGGGGGGGGCAATCCGCAGAGGATGAGGGAGGATTAGAGCCGCCTCGGATCTCCGCACTTTGACGCCTTTATAACCTCGGAAACGTAGTCAGCGGGAAAAAAACAGAGGAAGTGTAAAGAGCCGGAGTCTAAAACCTCCTGGAGATCATTGTGGAACCTCTGCTTCTGTCTTTCACTGTTATTAATAAGCAGTAAATAAGGGCTTCTTTACATCATGCAGGGTTCTAAGCATCCGGGTTCTGCGGGTCTTTAACCATGTGACGTATCCCTGTGGCCGAGATATCTGATGATATTTGGAATCGTTTAAATTATCGGTAGATCCGCGCGATACGTCATATAAACAATACCTACGATTTTTTTAGTATCTGTTTGTAGTGGGTGTTTTGGTGTTTGTTGTTGTCATGTTTATCCCGCAGCGACACACACACACACACACCTCCAACGACAACGTGCTTCTGTTTGGAATAAATGAGTCGTGCTGTAAACTTTACAAACGTTAGATAAATGTTAGTTTGTTGGTCGTCTGAAACCCGAACCCTTTCCTATACGACAGATGAAACCCCGCCCCCTCTTGGAAACGAGCTCTTCGGATTGGTCAGAGCGCCGACATGTTGTATTTGGTATTAACAATTGATTGCTACGAACAATCCAGAATGAATCGATAATGACGATTATAATCTCCCTGATCTAATTATCGCCATTGGAAGATAAATCGGATTAAAACGCCGGATTAAAATGACCAGATTATTTTATCTAATATACAGTTTCAGTAGGACGATAGGCTTGTAGGGTTCTACAGAGAACCTTGGAGGAACCCGTC
>JACRUU010000003.1:19215034-19217534 GCA_030449085.1 Kryptopterus vitreolus
TGTAGTATGTGCGGTGTGTTTTGTTGTGTGCGGTGTGTGTAGCTTGTGCGGTTGTAGTTTGCTTGTGTGTAGTCTGTGCGGTGTGTGTGTCTGTGTGTGTGTAGTCTGTGCGGTGTGTGTAGCCTAAGGCTGCATGTGTAGTCTGTGCGGTGTGTGTAGTTGTGTGGTTGTGTGTAGTGTGGGTTCTGTGGTGTGTGTGTTTGGCGGTGTGTGTAGTCTGTGGTGTGTGTTGTGTGCAGTGGTGTAGTATGTGGTGGAGTGTGTGTAGTTGTTGCGGTCATGTGTTGTGTGTAGTCTGTGTGGTGTGTCGTAGTGTGTTGCATTGTTGTAGTCGGTGCGGTGTGTGGCTGTGTGTGTTGTCGTGTGTGCGGTTGGTGTGTATCGTGGGTATAGCCTTGTGTGTGAGTGTGTGAGGTTTGTGTGTAGTCTGTGTGTGGTTGTGTGTAAGGCTTGTGCGGTGTGTAGTGTGTGTGTGTGTGTTGTGTGTTATATTGTGTGTGTGTGGTTGTGTGCGGTGGTGTAGTTGTGGGCGTGTGTGTAGTGTGTGTAGTCTGTGTGGTGTGTGCAGTTGTGTGCGGTTGGTGTAGTCTGTGCGGTGTGTGTAGTTGTGTGTGGTGTGTGTAGTCTGTGTGGTGTGTGTGTGTGTGGTGTGTGTAGTTGTGTGCGGTGTGTGTAGCCCGCGCAGTGTGTGTGTGTGTGTGTGTGTAGTTTGCGAGGTGTGTGTAGTTGTGTGCGGTGTGTGTAGCCCGCGCAGTGTGTGTGCGGTGTGTGTGTGTGTGTGTGTGTGTAGTCTGCGAGGTGTTTGGCGCTAATACCTCATTTAAATTAGCGCTGTAATCCCTGTACCATATGGCGCGGAGTGTGGAGTCTCGGCGGCCCTGTACTCCAGATGAACACACACACACACACACACGCACACACACACACACACGGGGACGAGACGGCTTGTTAGACGCCAATGAATTTTACTCCCTGATCCATTATTTAGCTCTCGAGCAAACACGTGTAGACACTCGGCTCGATCAGAACGGCTGCTGTGGGACACGAACTGCTCCAAACCACGAACCCAGAGTCCTCTCACATCAACCATCAGCACTGCAGGACATGAAACATTCATAAGGAGCTGTAGACTGAGGGACACACAGTGTGTGTGTGTGTGTGTGTGTGTGTTTGTATGTATGAGTGTGTGTGTATATGTATATATAGGTGTATGTGTGTGCATATGTGTTTGTATGTATGAGTGTGTGTGGATATTATTTATAATATATGTTGTGGTGTGTGTGTGTTGTGTGTGTGCGCGTGTGGAATATGTGTGTATGAGTGTGTATGTAATGTATGGTGTGGATGTGTGTGTGTTTGTGTGTGTGTGTGTGGTGTATGGTGCGTGTAATGTCGTGTATGTGTGATGTATGAGGGTTGTGTTGGGTGTCTTGTAATATAGAATATATATATATATATTAATATATATATATATATATATATATATATACAATAAAAATATAGGGTGTGTGTGTTCTGCAAACTGCTTGTGTATTTGTGGTGTGTTATGTGTGTATTCTGTGTGTATCTAGAAATCAGCAGCAGTGATGCCACACGATATGGAGTATAGAACAGCTTTGATCATCCTGTGTGTGTGTGGTGTGTTGGTGTGTGGTGTGTGGTGTGGAGTGTGTGGTGTGTGTGTGTGGTTTTTTTGGTGTGTGTGAGGGGAGACACCTTCATGTGAATGGCGAGTGAATGTGGAGGTGGCCTTATACAGAACTCACTAGCAAATATTGAAGATAAATAAAAAACACACACACACACACAACAATTACGATATATACACAATCACACACGTTACTACAGTACAGTACACACACACACACACCACACAACACCACACAACACAAAACCACATATACATATTTAGAACATACTCAGCACGTACATATAATTACACAACAAACGCACACTACACCAAACACACATACAGTATTTATACATATCACGCACGACATATTATACCACACACACACACCACACACACACACACACACATATACAGAATATATAGACATGCTCACACAGTACATAATACATGTACACACACACGCACATCACAACAACACACAAACACACACATATACACACACATACAGTATTTATAACATACTCACGCAGGTACATACATACATGTACACACACACACACACACATACACACACACACACACATATACATGTATTACACATACTCACGCAGGTATATATATCATGTACACACACACACACACACACACACACACACCACACACACCACACACACACATATACGTATATAGACACATACTCACGCAGGGTAGCATAGGTGGTAAGGGTTATAATACATGTACACCACACACACGCACACACAATACACACACACACACACACATATACAGTATTTATACACATACTCACGCACGTACATACATACATGTACACACACACACACACACACACACACACACAGCCACACA
>JACRUU010000003.1:19228456-19245956 GCA_030449085.1 Kryptopterus vitreolus
TGGTTGGGGGGGCGGGGGGGGGGGGGGGGAGCTAGAGGTTTTGGGGATCGTGTTGAGTGTGTGAAGGACACAGGACACATGTTGAGATCATTCAGAAGAGGAGAGAGAGAGAGAGGAATAGAGGGATAGAGAGAGGGGAGGGTGGAGAGAGAGAGAGAAGGGGAGGGATAGAGGGAGAGATAGAGGGATAGACAGATAGAGGGATTGAGGGATGGAGGGAGAGATAGACAGATAGAGGGATTGAGGGAGGGATAGAGAGATGGAGGGATAGAGGGATAGAGGGAGGGATAGAGAGATGGAGGGATAGATGGATAGAGGGAGGGGTAGAGGGATAGATGGATAGAGGGATAGAGAGATAGATGGATAGAGGGATGAAGGGATAGAGAGAGATAGAGAGATATATGGAAAGAGAGATAGAGGGATAGATGGATGGAGGGATAGAGTGATAGAGAGATAGATGGATAGAGAGATAGAGGGATAGATGGATGGAGGGATAGAGTGATAGAGAGATAGATGGATAGAGGGATGAAGGGATAGAGAGAGATAGAGAGATAGATGGATAGAGGGAGGGATAGATGGATAGAGGGATGGAGGGATAGATAGATAGATATATGGAAAGAGAGATAGAGGAATAGAGTGATAGAGAGGTAGATGGATAGAGAGATAGAGGGATAGATGGATGGAGGGATAGAGTGATAGATGGATAGAGAGGTAGAGGAAAAGATGGATGGAGGGATAGAGGGATAGATGGATGGAGGGATGGGTTGGCGCGGGTGGCAGCGTGCGATTGATAAAATCACATTTTCCCCTCAGTGAAAAAAACACCTTAATGTTTCTCTACATTTATTCAATTATGTGTTACATTGTACTAATAATACTAATAATAACAATAATACTAATAATAAAAATAATAACAACAATAATACTAATAATTACTAATAATAATAATAATAATAATACTAATAATAACAATAATACTAATAATAAAAATAATAATCTAATAATAACAATAATATACAATAATAAAAATAATAAACAATAATAACAATAATAAAAATAATAACAATAATAACAATAATAAAAATAATAACAATAATAATAATAATAAAAATAATACAATAATACTAAATAATCATACTAATAAACTAATAATAACATAATACTAATAATTATAATATAAAAGAAACAACAACAATAATAATAATAAAATAATAATACTATACTAATAATAATAATAATACTAATAATAACAATAATAATTAATACTAATAATACAATAATAATAACAATAATACTAATAATAAAAATAAATAATACTAATAATAACAATAATAATATACAAAAAATAATACTAATAATAAACAATAATACTACAATAATAAATAATAATAACAATAATAACAATAATAATAAATAATAACAATAATAATATACAATAATATACTAATATATAATAATAATAATAATAACAATAAATACTAATGAATACTAATAATAATAATAATATAATAATATTATATAATACTACAATAATACTAATAATAACTAATAATAACTAACAATAATAATAAAATAATGATAATAATAATACTAATAATACTAATAATAACAACAATAATACTAATAATAACAATAATACTAATAATAAAAATAATACTAATAATAATATAATAATAATACAATAATAACAATAATAAATAATACTAAATAATACAATAATACTGACTAATAACAATAATAAAACTAACATAACTAACTAAAGACTAACAATAATAACAATAATAATAATCAAACAATAATAATCTATAATAATACTAATCAATACAATAATAACAATACTACTGAACATAATACTAAATAATAAATAATAACAAAAATAATAAATACATATACTACAATCATACTAATAATAACAAATAATACTAATAATACTAATAAGACTAATACTAATATACTAATACTAAAAATATAATAATATAAATAACAATAATAATACTAATATAACAATAAGAAATACTAATAAACAATAATAATACTAATACTCTACTAATAATAACAATAATACTATAATAACAATAATACTAATAATAAAATAATAATAATACTAATAATAACAATAATAATAATAATACTATAATAATAATAATAATATAATAATACTATAATAATAATAATACTAATAATAATATAATAATATAATAATAACTAGAATAATAAATAATAATAATAATAAATAATAATTAATAATAACAATAATACTAATAATACAATAATAAAATAATAATAATAATAATCTAATAATAACAATAATAACAATAATAACAATAATAACAATAATAAAATAATAATAATAATAATAATAATAATAATAATAATAATAATACTAATAATACTAATAATACAAACATAATAATAATAACTAATAATAACTAATAATAACTAATAATAATAAATAATAATAATAATCAATAATAATGATAATGAAAATAATAATAATAATAATAATAATAATACTAATACTAATAATACAATAATAACAATAATAACAATAATAACTAATAATAAACAATAATAAAAGAATACAATAATAAATAATAATAATACTAATAATAACAATAATAAATAATAACATAATATAATAATAACAATAATAACAATAATAACAATAATACTAATAATAATAATAATAATAATTAATAATAATAAATAATACTAATAATAACAATAATACTAATAATAACAATAATACTAATAATAATACTAATAATAACAATAATACTAATAATAACAATAATACCAATAATACTAATAAATAATAACATAATAATACTAATAATAACAATAATACTAATAATAATCATACTACTACTAATAATAATAACAATAATGCTAATAATAATTACACTGATAATAATAATAATAATTTCAATAATAATAATAATAATTATTTATATCATGATGATGGAAACATACTGTACCGTTTCCAGTGACGACGTAAATTAATTATGTATTTAATGCACTTTATTGTGTATGTTTACTAAACTTTTATTTCATTCCATTTCAAACTTTTTCATCAATCAGTTGTTCCTCTCTCTCTCTCTCTCTCTCCATCCCTCCATTTGCTCTACTTTTTATTTCTCTAACGTTGCCATCTCTCTCTCTCTCTCTCTCTCTCTCTCATATATATATATAAACACTACGCTTCTTCTCTAATGTTTTTCCACAGTGTTTCTACTCCCTCATTTATTCTTGTCCTCTTTTTTTTCTCTCCAATGAACACTTGAGCTGTGTGTGTGTATGTGTGAGTGTGTGAGTGTGTGAGTGTGTGAGTGTGAGTGACTCTTTCGGTGGTCAGACGTCTCAGTCGTGTTTGTTATTAATGGCGCCTTCATCAAAACAACTGCAAATACACTTCATCTACTGCGTGACTTACACACACACACACACACACACACACACACACACACACACACACACGGAGGACTGTTATATGAGGTCTGAAACACATTCTTGGTGATCTATCTATCTATAAAATCTCTCTATATCTATAGCTGTATATACACATTAATTTACGGGTATGGAATTGTTTACTGAGTTGCCATAGAAACGCCAGCGCGCTCCGTAAGGACATCGTGACACGACGACTTTGTGTTTATAATGAAAGAGGTATTTCTTCGTCCCACAAGCTTAGTATCTGACATCTGGATTAAGGTACAAACTTCACACACACACACACAACACACACACACACACACACACACACACACACACACACACACAATCCTTTGTGTGGATTTTCACAAAGGAACTTTTTCGAGTGGGGGGGTGTATAAACTTTTTTCACTCATTTGTATGTTGATAAAGAAACACTCCTGGTGGAGAGAAGCAACTTTTTGGAGACTTTTACACACACACACACACACACACACACACACACACACACACACACACACACACACACACACCATGTGTAGGGCTGCAGTGTGTGCAGTGATGGATGAGTGCAGATCCCTCACTCACTCCCTGTAGGAATGTGAAGGACTTCCAGATTTAAGGAGACAATGGACTCATTATGCTATAGGACCTTCGAGACCACAGACACCCCCCCCTCACACACACACACACACACACACACACACACACACACACACACACACACACACACACACACACACACACACACAGGTGCAACACACACGTCCACTCAGAAAGATCTGTCTCAGGCTGTAGAGAACACACTGCCTCAATCATCTAACACACACAACCACAAAGAACTTTTCCTGCACATATACATGCTGTGTGTGTGTGTGTGTGTATATGTGTTTGTGTGTGTATGTGTGTGTGTGTGTCTGTGTGTGTCTGTATGTGTGTGAGTGTGTTGTTGAAATGGTTTTGATCTGCACAGAGCTTTAGTCACAGCCTACACTATTATGACATTATGAGGGATACAGGAGTGGAGAGAGGGGATACAGGAGTAGAGAGAGGGGATACAGGAGTAGAGAGAGGTTATACAGGAGTAGAAAGGGAATACAGGAGTAGAGAGGTGATACAGGAGTAGAGAGAGGTGATACAGGAGTAGAGAGAGGGGATACAGGAGTAGAGAGGTGATACAGGAGTAGAGAGAGAGGGGATACAGGAGTAGAGAGGTGATACAGGAGTAGAGAGGGGATACAGGAGTAGAGAGAGTGATACAGGAGTAGAGAGAGGGGATACAGGAGTAGAAAGGGGATACAGGAGTAGAGAGGTGATACAGGAGTAGAGAGAGGTATACAGGAGTAGAAAGGGGATACAGGAGTAGAGAGAGGTGGGATACAGGAGTAGAGAGAGGGGATACAGGAGTAGAGAGAGGGGATACAGGAGTAGAGAGAGGTGATACAGGAGTAGAAAGGGGATACAGGAGTAGAGAGAGGGGATACAGGAGTAGAGAGAGGGGATACAGGAGTAGAGAGAGGTACAGGATATACAGGAGTAGAAAGGGGATACAGGAGTAGAGAGAGGGGATACAGGAGTAGAGAGAGGGGATACAGGAGTAGAAAGGGGATACAGGAGTAGAGAGAAGGGATACAGGAGTAGAGAGAGGGGATACAGGAGTAGAAAGGGGATACAGGAGTAGAGATACAGGAGTAGAAAGGATACAGGAGTAGAGAGAGGGGATACAGGAGTAGAGAGGAGGGGATACAGGAGTAGAGAAGGGGATACAGGAGTAGAGAGGGGATACAGGAGTACAGGAGTAGATACAGGAGGATACAGGGGATACAGGAGTAGAGAGGTGATACAGGGTAGAGAGGGGATACAGGAGTAGAGAGGTGATACAGGAGTAGAGAGAGGTAGGGAGGGGGATACAGGAGTAGAGAGGTGATACAGGAGTAGAGAGGGGATACAGGAGGAGAGGTACAGGAGTAGAGAGGGGATACAGGAGTAGAGAAGGGGATACAGGAGTAGAGAGGGGATACAGGAGTAGAGAGGGGATACAGGAGTAGAGAGAGGGGATACAGGAGTAGAGAAGGGGATACAGGAGTAGAAAGGGGATACAGGAGTAGAAAGGGGATACAGGAGTAGAAGGTGATACAGGGGATACAGGAGTAGAGAGAGGGGATACAGGAGTAGAGAGGGGATACAGGAGTAGAGAGGTGATACAGGACTAGAGAGAGGGGATACAGGAGTAGAAGGGGATACAGGAGTAGAGAGGTACAGGAGTAGAGAAGGGGATACAGGAGTAGAGTATACAGAGTAGAGGGGGATACAGGAGAGAGGTATACAGGAGTAGAGAAGGGGATACAGGAGTAGAGAGGGGATACAGGAGTAGAAAGGGGATACAGGAGTAGAAAGGGGATACAGGAGTAGAGAGAGGAATACAGAGGGTCCAGCAGAACCAGTAGTTTGTTGGTGCTTGAACCGTTGATCTTCTGATCAGTAACCGAGAATCACTCTTATCCTTCTAACGACTCTTTCTCCTCTAACTCCTAGTCTGGAAGTTTTGAGCTCTGATTCCTCAGGATTCCTTTGTTTAAGACTGCTGGAGACGTCTCTTCTCATAAGAACCTGCACTGCAGTAGAAATGTCCCTTCTATTGAAACATGAGACTAACGACCACAATCCTCTCTCCGAGCTGTGAATCAGTTCACTATTCCTTTACTCCTCCCTCTCTCCCTTCTTTCATTCCTCATATATTGATATATTGAAAGTAGAGAGGGGCACGGTGGTTTAGGGTTTAGCACGTTTGTCTCACACCGCCAGGGTCCGGGTTCGATTCCCGTCTCGGACATGTGTGTGTGGAGTTTGTGCATGTTCTCCCCGTGTCTCAGGGGGTTTTTCTCCGGGTTCTTCGGTTTCCTCCCGGTCCAAAAACATGGTTGATTGGCACCTTGGAAAATTGTCCCTAGTGTATGAATGTGTGTGTGTGTGTGTGTGTGTGTGTGGTTGTGATGAGTTTGGTATTCCATCCAGGGTGTATCCTGCATTAATACCCATAGACGCCTGAGATAGACACAGACTCCCCGTGACCCGAGGGAAGATCGGATAAAGCGCTAGAAGATGAATGATGATGATGATGATGATGATGATGAAGGTCGAGAACCGTCGATGAGATGATCCGGAGTAATAAATGAATGAGTGAATGGAGAGGTAGTCGCTTAGTGGATAAAGGATCGGCCTCTGGGCTGGAAGGTCACATGTTAGTTGCCACTAGTGGGTCGCATCATATAGTGGTACAAACAAAAACAAACAAACAAACAAAATTTTTAAAGAAAAGTACACAGTGCAAGAAAGGCACTCTGGCTCATGATTCATTCTACACACACACACACACACACACACCAAATTACAGTGTCACACAGAGAAAGGGAAACAAGACAATCATAAGGACATGTTGTGTGTGTGTGTGTGTGTGTGTGTGTGTGTGTGTGTGTGTGTGAGTGATTATTACAGGCTCCTGCACTCTTTCATAACCTGCTCGTAATTAGATGCTTTCAGCGACCTAATAATTTTAGGTGAAGAGTAGAATCACTTTCCTCAGCAGGGTTTATTTACACTCCTGTAGTGTCGCCTCGGGCCGTGACTCCGCCTCCTACAGCACCAACACGCCGAACAGCACACCACACTTTCTCCTTCTGCAGGGTGGAGCACGCTCTGAACACGCTCTGAACACGCCCTGAACACGCTCTGAACACGCTCTGAACACGCCCTGTACACACGCTCTGAACACGCTCTGTAACACGCACGCTCTGAACACGCTCTGTACACGCTCTGAACACGCTCTGACACGCTCTGACACGCTCTGACACGCTCTGAACACGCTCTGAACACGCTCTGAACACGCTCTGTACACGCTCTGAACACGCTCTGAACACGCTCTGAACACGCTCTGAACACGCTCTGAACACGCTCTGTACACGCTCTGAACACGCTCTGACACACTCTGAAGCTCTGAACCGCTCTGAACACGCTCTGCAACACTCTGAACACGCTCTGAACACGCTCTGAACACTCTCTGACGCTCTGAACACGCTCTGAACACGCTCTGAACACGCTCTGTACACGCTCTGAACACGCTCTGAACACGCTCTGAACACGTGAACACGCTCTGAACACGCTCTGACCGCTCTGACACGCTCTGTACACGCTACGCTCTGTCTGTACACGCTCTGAACACGCTCTGTACACGCTCTGACACGCTCTGTACACGCTCTGTACACGCTCTGTACACGCTCTGTACACGCTCTGAACACGCTCTGAACACGCTCTGTACGCTCTGTACGCTACTGTACACGCTGAACTCTGTACACGCTCTGAACGCTCTGACGCTCTGAACGCTCTGTACACGCTCTGACACGCTCTGAACACGCTCTGAACACGCTCTGTACGCTCTGTACACGCTCTGTACACGCTCTGTACACGGTCTGAACACGCTCTGAACACGCTCTGTACACGGTCTGAACACGGTCTGAACACGGTCTGTACACGCTCTGTACACGCTCTGTACACGGTCTGAACACGGTCTGAACACGGTCTGTACACGCTCTGAACGCTCTGAACACGCTCTGACACGCTCTGTACACGAACACGTCTGAACACGCTCACGTCTGAACACGGTCTGTACACGGTCTGAACACGCTCTGAACACGCTCTGAACGCTCTGTACACGCTCTGAACACGCTCTGAACACGCTCTGTACGCTCTGAACGCTCTGACGCTCTGAACACGCCCTGAACACGCTCTGAACACGCTCTGAACACGCTCTGAACACGCTCTGAACACGCTCTGAACACGCCCTGTACACGCTCTGAACACGCTCTGTACACGCTCTGTACGCGCTCTGAACACGCTCTGAACACGCTCTGTACACGGTCTGAACACGAACACGTCTGAACACGCACGGTCTGTACACGCTCTGAACACGCTCTGTACACGCTCTGTCCACGCTCTGTACACGCTCTGTCTACACGCTCTGTACACGCTCTGTAACGGTCTGAACACGCTCTGTACACGCTCTGTACACGCTCTGTACACGGTCTGTACACGGTCTGAACACGCTCTGTACACGCTCTGTACACGCTGACACGCTCTGAACACGCTCTGAACACGCCCTGAACACGCTCTGAACACGCTCTGAACACGCTCACGGTGAACACGCTCTGAACGCTCTGACACGCTCTGTACACGCTCTGAACACGCTCTCTGAACACGCTCTGAACACGCTCTGTACACGCTCTGTACACGCTCTGAACACGGTCTGTACACGCTCTGTACACGCTCTGAACACGCTCTGTACGCTCTGAACACGCTCTGTACACGCTCTGAACACGCTCTGAACACGCTCTGTACACGCTCTGAACACGGTCTGACACGCTCTGTACACGCTCTGTACACGCTCTGACACGGTGAACACGGTCTGAACACACGGTCTCTGTACACGCTCTGTACACGCTCTGTACACGGTCTGAACACGGTCTGAACACGGTCTCTGTACACGCTCTGACGCTACACGCTCTGTACACGGTCTCTGAACACGGTCTGAACACGCTCTGTACACGCTCTGTACACGCTCTGTACACGCTCTGAACACGGTCTGAACACGGTCTGTACACGCTCTGTACACGCTCTGTACACGCTCACGGTGAACACGGTCTGTACACGCTCTGTACACGCTCTGACGCTCTGTACACGCTCTGAACACTCTGACGCTCTGAACACGCTCTGTACACGCTGAACACGCTCTGAACACGCTCTGAACACGCTCTGAACACGCTCTGAACACGCTCTGAACACGCTCTGTACACGCTCTGTACACGCTCTGACACGCTCTGAACACGGTCTCTGACACGCTCTGAACACGCTCTCTGTACACGCTCTGTACACGCTACACGCTCTGAACGCTCTGTACGCTCTGTACACGCTCTGAACACGGTCTGTACACGCTCTGAACACGCTCTGTACACGCTCTGTACACGCTCTGTCACGCTGAACACGGTCTGAACACGGTCTGTACACGCTCTGTACACGCTCTGTACACGGTCTGAACACGGTCTGAACACGGTCTGTACACGCTCTGTACACGCTCTGAACACGCTCTGAACACGCTCTGTACACGCTCTGTACGCTCTGAACGCTCTGACGCTACTGACGCTCTGACGCCCACGTGAACACGCTCTGAACACGCTCTGAACACTCTGTACGCCTGACTGAACACGCTCTGAACGCTCTGACGCTCTGAACACGCTCTGAACACGCTCTGAACACGCTCTGACACGCTCTGAACACGCTCTGTACGCTCTGTCTCTGAACACGCTCTGTACACGCTCTGAACACGCTCTGTACACACGCTCTGAACACGCTCTGAACACGCTCTGAACACTGAACAACGCTCTGTACACGCTCTGAACACGCTCTGAACACGCCCTGAACACGCTCTGAACACGCTCTGTAACACGCCCTGAACACGCTCTGAACACGCTCTGAACACGCTCCTGTAACACGCTCTGACGCTCTGAACACGCTCTGAACACGCTCTGCTACACGCTCTGAACGCTCTGAACACGCTCTGAACACGCTCTGAACACGCTCTGAACACGCTCTGAACACGCTCTGTACACGCTCTGTACACGCTCTGAACACGGTCTGAACTGAACACGCTCACGCTCTGAACACGCTCTGACACGCTCTGAACACGCTCTGTACACGCTCTGTCTGTACACGCTCTGTACACGCTCGGAACACGCTCTGTACACGCTCTGAACACGCTCTGACACGCTCTGAACGCTACACGCTCTGTCTGAACACGGTCTGAACACGGTCTGTACACGCTCTGTACACGCTCTGTACACGCTCTGTCACGCTGAACACGGTCTGAACACGGTCTGTACACGCTCTGTACACGCTCTGAACACGCTCTGTACACGCTCTGAACGCTCTACGCTCTGAACACGCTCTGTCTGAACACGGTCTGAACACGCTACACGCTCTGTACACGCTCTGAACACGCTCTGTACACGGTCTGAACACGGTCTGAACACGCTCTGTACACGCTCTGACACGCTCTGAACACGCCCTACACGCTCTGAACACGCTCACGCTGTCACGCTCTGAACACGCTCTGTCTGAACACGCTCTGTCACGCTGGCTCTGTACACGCTCTGTACACGCTCTGAACACGCTACACGCTCTGTCTGAACACGCTCTGTACACGCTCTGAACACGCTCTGTCTCTGTAACACGCTCTGTCTGTACACGCTCTGTACACGCTCTGTACACGGTCTGAACACGGTCTGAACACGGTCTGAACACGGTCTGTACACGCTCTGTACACGCTCTGTACACGGTCTGACACGCTCGTCTGAACACGGTCTGTACACGCTCTGTACACGCTCTGAACACGGTCTGAACACGCTGTACACGCTCTGTACACGCTCTGAACACGCTCTGAACACGCTCTGAACACGCTCTGAACACGCTCTGTACACGCTCTGTACACGCTCTGAACACGCTCTGAACACGCTCTGTACACGCTCTGTACACGCTCTGAACACGCTCTGTACGTGAACACGCTCTGAACACGCTCTGAACACGCTCTGAACACGCTCTGAACACGCTGAACACGCTGAACACGCTCTGACACGCTCTGTACACGCTCTGAACACGCTCTGAACGCTCTGTACGCTCTGAACACGCCCTGAACACGCTCTGAACACGCTCTGAACACGCCCTCTGAACACGCTCTGAACACGCTCTGAACACGCTCTGAACACGCTCTGAACACGCTCTGAACACGCTCTGTACACGCTCTGAACACGCTCTGTACACGCTCTGAACACGCTCTGTACACGCTCTGTACACGCTCTGTACACGCTGAACACGGTGTCACGCTCTGAACGCTCTGTACGGTCTGAACACGGTCTCACGGTCTGTACACGCTCTGTACACGCTCTGTAACGGTCTGACGCTGACACGCTCTGTAACGCTCTGTCTGAACACGGTCTGAACACGGTCTGTACACGCTCTGTACACGCTCTGTACACGGTCTGAACACGGTCTGAACACGTCTGTACACGCTCTGTACACGCATCGAACACGGTCACTGAACACGCTGGAGCGAAGAGTCCGTGTGTTCCGGGTCGAAATGCCTTTCTTTACAAAGTCCTTGTTCACAGCGGTTCCTCCAAAATGACCCACTAATGACCTTGTAAAAGGTCGTCACTATCTGCCAGATGTTCTGTGGTGATTTGTCGTCTTCCCAGATGTTCCTGGACTGTAGTGCGGATCAACGACCCTTTCATCTCCACTCAGTCATTATTTGTGGTTCCAAACAAGAGAACTACAACGAACAGCACTAACAGTAATAACAGCAGGAGTTTTAGATCCACTTAGGCAGGACGTCACGTCGCCCCCTGCAGGCTGGAGGTGGAGAGAAACACACAAATATAAATCTGCACATCTGCTGAAAAAGAACAAAGAAACATGACAGAGTGAGAATAAAAACGACAGATGGATGAAAAAGAAAAGTACAGAGATATAAAGACAGACAGAGAGAGAGAGAGAATGTTAGACAGACTGACTGATAGACAGACAGACAGAATGATAGACAGACAGAATGATAGACAGACAGACATGACAGAATGATGACAGACAGACATGAATGACAGACAGGCAGACAGATAGAATGATAGACAGACAAACAGACAGACAGATAAAATGTTAGACAGACAGACTGATAGGCAGACAGACAGACATATAGAATGATAGACAGACATATAGACATACAGATAGAATGATAGACATACAGACAGATAGAATGATAGACAGAGAGACAGATTGACAGAATGATAGACAGACAGATAGAATGATAAACAGACAGACAGATAAAATGTTAGACAGACAGACTGATAGACAGACAGACAGACAGACAGAATGATAGACAGAGAGGTAGCCAGACAGACTGATAGACATACAGAATGATAGACTGATAGACAGACAGATAGAATGATAAACAGACTGATAGACAGACAGAATGATAGACTGATAGACAGACAGACGTAGCATCGCTCGCTATACGGCAGTAATAAACCTGTGGGTTTGCTGCGTGAACTGCGGGTTCTCAGGCTGTTAGCATTTATGCTAATGCTGATTAGCGAATCATTGTTAGCATTAGCATAAAGCGCAGGGTTTATTAGCAGCGTTAGTGTTTGGAACGCAGCCCGAGTCGTGGACATTCGTATCCATTCATTCATTCATTCATCTTCTAGCGCTTTATCCGATCTTCCCTCGGGTCACGGGGAGTCTGTGTCCATCTCAGGCGTCTATGGGCATTAATACAGGATACACCCTGGATGGAATGCCAACCCATCACACACACACACACACAACACACACACACACACACACACACACATTCACACACACATTCACACACACTAGGGAGAATTTTCCAAGGTGCCAATCAACCTACCGTGCATGTTTTTGGACCGGGGGAGGAAACCGGAGAACCCGGAGAAAACCCCCTGAGACACGGGGAGAACATGCACAAACTCCACACACACATGGCCGAGACGGGAATCGAACCCGGACCCTGGCGGTGTGAGGCGAACGTGCTAATCACTAATCCACCGTGCCCCTACATTCGTATCCCTCGCTGCTAATTTTAGCGCGTACGCTACAGGAGCTGGTTCCGATGTGAGTAAACACAGCGAGCGTACCTGGCGCCTAGGAGGCCTGGCTCGCTCTGTCCATCACACTGGTGTGAGGACGAGTGTAACAGAGAGAGAGAGAGGGAAAACAGGAGGAGGTTTCACTGTTAACATTGGCTCCTGGTGTGACAAACACAGATCCGATGTCTCTGCTCCTCACAACACCCTCAAGTCCAAAGATCTACAGTGTTTATTTCACACTCCGAGATCAGAGTCCATCCTGGTGTGCAAGGAAGAAGAAGAGATGAAGAGATTAAGGTTTTTTTTTTTAGGAAAAGAGAAACGAGTGGATGATTTGATATTTTCCACACCTTTATGTCTCATTATCTCTCCCTACCTCTGTCCTAATGTGTCCTGTCCCTGCATTTCCTTGTCCTCCCTCTGTCTTAATGCGTCCTGTCCCTGCATTTCCTTGTCCTCCCTCTGTCTTAATGTGTCCTGTACCTACAATTCCTTATCATGTCTCTGTCTTAACAGGTCCTGCCCCGTTGCTTCCTTGTCCTCCCTCTGTCATAATGTGTCCTGTCCCTGCATTTCCTTGTCCTCCCTCTGTCATAATGTGTCCAGTCTCTGTGCTTCCTTGTCCTCCCTCTGTCATAATGTGTCCTGTCTCTGCACTTTCTTGGCCTCCCTCTGTCATGTGTCCTGACCCAATGCTTCCTTGTCCTCCCTCTGTCATAATGTGTCCTGTCCCTGCATTTCCTTGTCCTCCCTCTGTCATAATGTGTCCAGTCTCTGTGCTTCCTTGTCCTCCCTCTGTCATAATGTGTCCTGTCTCTGCACTTTCTTGGCCTCCCTCTGTCATGTGTCCTGACCCAATGCTTCCTTGTCCTCCCTCTGTCATAATGTGTCCTGTCCCTGCATTTCCTTGTCCTCCCTCTGTCATAATGTGTCCTGTCTCTGCACTTTCTTGGCCTCCCTCTGTCATAATGTGTCCTGTACCTACAATTCCTTGTTCTGTCTCTGTCCTGATGTGTCCTGTCCCTACACCTCCTTGTCCTGTCTGTCTTAATATGTCCTATCCCTCCAATTCCTTGGCCTGTCCCTATTCTTCCTTCTCCTGTTTCTGTCCTAATGTGTCCTGTCTGTACATTTCCTTGTCTTCCCTCTGTCCTAATGTGTCCTCTCCCTACACTTCCTTGTCCTGTCTCTGTCCACTCATGTTCTGTCCCTGTCCCTGGGTTGTCCTCTTTCTGCCTTGTCTTGTCCCTATGCTTTCTTCTTTTGTCATTACCCTCCCTTGTCCTATACCTGTTCTCCTTTGTTCTGTCCCATCATCCCTCCCTTTCCTGACAATTCAGTGTCCTGTCCCTGTCACGTCCATTTTTCCTGTTCCCATCCTTCCTTGTTCTGTCCCTGTCCTGCCTTGTCATGCTGTTCTGTACCAATCCTCACTAGTCATGTCCTCCTAGTTTGTCCAGATTGTTTCAGTCCTTATTTATCCTCCTCGCTGCCTTGTTTTCAGCTCAAGGCAAAGAAAGTACATCAGGAGACGAGGACATTCAGCTTTTACATGTAAATGATGTCTCATATGGACTTATCACAACAAACAAACAAACTCTTTCATTTTTTTCTTGGCCTCAGTGATCATGTGGAAGTGTGTAATAAATGGAGCATTACGTAACCTGTGAACATGTTTTCACTTGGTTTTTCACAATGACCCCCCCTCCCCCCCCCCCCCCCCCCCCCCCCCCCCCCCAATGCAGGAACCTACAAGCTGTGATGTGGTTTTGGTTTGGAGAGCCGTGTTAGGATCAGGCCTCGGCTCCGTCTCATATCTAATGGTTAAGTGGATAAACTGAGCTGTAATTAGAACAATCGCACACTGTAATTATCTACAATTACATTTTCTATCCTGATAACAATGAATCTACTGTAGGGTTTAAATCGCACTGCCGCGGCATCTACAGACCGCACTGTTTACCTTCTCTCCACCCCTTAACGACTTCAACCTACCACCGCACCAAAGTTCAAGTTCAAATGTATTTATTATTATTATTTATTTATTTATTTATTTATTGATTAAGTATTTATTCCTACAGTGCTGGTGGACATTGTCCCAAAGAAACTTTACAGATACATTTTTTAATATAAATGATTTATATGAGTTTATCCCTGACGAGAGAGTCTGTGGTGAACTAAAATCTCCATTAGAAGGAATGAGGAAGAAACCTTGAGAGGAACCGGACTCTAAACCATCTCCATCATTTGGGAGACATCAAGAGTGTGATTATAAACAATACAAGTGTGTGATTGTGAGTAAAGTCCTAAATCAGAGTAGTCCAATGTCAAAACTCTGCATGAAGTGGGATTCACAGGGAGCCACAGGGAGCTCTGGGTGGTTCGGGATGTTTGTGGATGTTTAGTAGGTCTCTAGATGGTTCAGGACTTTTACAGGGGTCTCGTTGAAGTTTTGGGATGTATTGTAGCATGACTGGATAGATACATGGAGGGCTTTGTATGGCGGGAGGTGTGTAGCACAGTGGTTAAGGTGTTGGACTTTGGATCACAGGTTCACATCCCACCACCACCAAGCTGCGAGTAGTAGGCCCTTGAGCAAGGCCCTTAACCCTCAATTGTGAGTCGCTCTGTATAAAGGCGTCTGAAAAATGTCAATACATTTTCTTTTTCGAATATTTTGTACATAAATGGGAGATTTTAAATTGGTCTGTAATTTGATACTTCATTTGGATCCAAATTAGGTTTCTTAATGAGTGGCTTAATAACTGCCAATGTGAGGGGTTTAGGGACATGACCTAAGGATAATGAGGAGTTAATAATGTTGAGATGCGACTCTTCAGCTGTATGTAACACGTCTTTTAGTAGTTGGAATGGGATCTAACAGACATGTTGTGTATTTGGTGTGTACTGTTAAACACTGTAACATGTCACTATCACACTAGATAAAATCACTACCACACCACAATATCACTATCACCCCGATATACCACACCACTACCACACCACAGCACTGTGAAATTACTATACCAATACACCATATCACTATCACCCCGATATACCACACCACTACCACACCACAGCACTGTGAAATTACTATACCAATACACCATATCACTATCACCCCGATATACCACACCACTTACCACACCACAGCACTGTGAAATTATCACCCCGATATACCACACCACTTCCACACCACAGCACTGTGAAATTACTATACCAATACACCATATCACTATCACCCCGATATACCACACCATTACCACACCACAGCACTGTGAAATTACTATACCAATACACCATATCACTATCACCCCGATATACCACACCACTACCACACCACAGCACTGTGAAATTACTATACCAATACACCATATCACTATCACCCCGATATACCACACCACTACCACACCACAGCACTGTGAAATTACTATACCAATACACCATATCACTATCACCCCGATATACCACACCATTACCACACCACAGCACTGTGAAATTACTATACCAATACACCATATCACTATCACCCCGATATACCACACCACTTACCACACCACACACCACAGCACTGTGAAATTACTATACCAATACACCATATCACTATCACCCCGATATACCACACCACTACCACACCACAGCACTGTGAAATTACTATACCAATACACCATATCACTATCACCCCGATATACCACACCACTACCACACCACAGCACTGTGAAATTACTATACCAATACACCATATCACTATCACCCCGATATACCACACCACTACCACACCACAGCACTGTGAAACCACCACACCACCAACAGAACATATCACTATTACACTATGCCACAACCACACCACTACACCACAAACACTACACCAATGTCACACCCTGTCAATACCACACCGCAACAAAGTGAAAATACAACAGTATTTCACCTCTAACCCACATCACTATTACATCACAGCACCTCAATAATACAACACAAGGATATCACAACATCAGGAAGCCGCTGCACCACTACGCCAAATCACTATTACACCACAGCACCATGGAACCACTACTCAACTACCCAAAATCACTACTGCATTACATTATTACCCCATATCACTATTACACCACTACACCATGAAACCACTACTCCACTACCTCAAATCACTATTACACCACAACCCCATATCACTATTACACCACGACACCATGAAACCACTACTCCACTACCCAAAATCACTACTGCATTACATTATTACCCCATATCACTATTAAACCACAATCCCATATCACTATTACACCACTACCCCATATCACTATACACCCCCCTACACTATTACCTACGACCATATCACTATTACACCACTACCCCATATCACT
>JACRUU010000003.1:19253456-19273456 GCA_030449085.1 Kryptopterus vitreolus
TTTCTCTTCTTTCTGTTTCTGTTCTTAATTTTCCCTCGTTTTTGTCCTAATATTCTCCTCTTTTTTTCCGCTTTACTTCTTGTCATTTTCTTTTGATCCCCAACTCATTTATTCCATCTTTTTTCTTCTCTTGTTTTCTCTGTTTTTTCGTTTCAATTCTGTTTTCTTTCTACCTTTCTTTTTTCATTTCTCTGTAGAACACCAGTTTGTTCTGTCATTCTTTCCATCTTCTGTTGTGTGTTTTGTTTTTTCCCCTCACCGCTGCCATCCACTCTGTTCATCACTCATCTTTCTTTTGTCTCTCCTTCCTATTTTTTCTTTTGTCTTTTCTGAAAACCTGTTTTTATTGTTTTTCTTTTTTTCTTTTTCTTTTTTCTGTTTTCTTTCTTTCTTTTTTGTTTTTGTTCTTTGTTGTTTGTATTTTCTTTCATTTTCTTTCTTTCTTTTCTTTCTTTCTTTTTTCTTTCTTTCTTTCTTTCTTTCTATTGTTTGTGCTTTCCTTTCTTTGTTTGTTGTTTGTTTCTTTTATTGCTGTTTTTATTTTCTTTCTTTCTTTCTTTCTTTCGTTTTTATTTTTGTATTATTCCTCCTTACTTTCTATTGTTTGTATTTTCCTGTGTGTATAATCTCTCTTCCTTTCTTCTCTTAACCCCGTTCTCTGTTATCATTTCCTGCAGTCCCTATCGCTCTTTTTTTCTTTTCATTCGCTCCATTGCTTCACACTTTTCATTTTTCCCTCCATCTCTCTTTTCTTCTTGTTTCTTGTTTTTAATCTCAACTCCATCATTCTCATGTGTGTCTATCTCTCTCTCCCTCTCTCTCTTTCCCTCCCTCTCTCTCCCTCTCTCTCTCCCTTTCCCTCTCTCCCTCTCCCTCGCTTCCTCTATCTCCTTCTCTCTCTCTCTCTCTCTCCTTCTTGTCCTCCCTCATATCCATCTGTGGTGTTCAGGTGCTGTTCCTCCTCCTTCATGCATTCCTCTCTCTCTCTCTCTCTCTCTCTATGTATATGTATGTGTGTGTGTGTGTGTGTGACTGTGACGGCTGTCATCAGCCAGGAATGTCCCAGTCTCCCACCTCGACACACACACACACACACACACACACACACACACACACACACACACACACACACACACTGGGTGAAACGCTAGCCTTCAGCGTGCGGCTCTGTGCAGATGTTGTCCATTCACTGCATACCTCTGATTGGCCGTCGTCCACAACAAGCACACAGATCTGTAGATAGACGTTGGCTTGTTTTGCAGCTCGGAGTGTGTGAGTTATTTTATCTTCCTCTCCGCGCAAAAGAAAAGAAAACGGGGAGCATTCAGGTCGACGTTCACCCAGCGCGAAGAAATATGCTGCAGAAAATCTTTTCTTCCGTTTGTTCCGGGGGCAGAAGGGGGGAGACACACACACACACCCACACACACACACACACACACACACACACACACACACACAGAATCCTTTTTGTCCCCCGTCTGAGGTAAAATTGCTGTAACGCGCCGGTCGGAGCTCGGACAGAAATGGCCGCACTTCACGCAAAATGGAAGCCTTAATGTTTTTAGTGCTCTTAAGGGACAATCTCTCCATCTCTCTCTCTCCATCTCTCTCTCTCCATCTCTCTCCATCTCTCTCTCTCTCTCTCTCATCTCTCTCTTTTTTTTTTACTCTCCTTTCAAACCCTTCTTTACTTTCCTATTAAAAGCGGAATTCAATACACCTCTCATCTTCTTCTACATTTCCGTCAATCCCGTCTTTATAAATAATAAGAATAATAAGAATAAAAAAGGTCTCGTTCTGCGTCTCGCCGCAGTTTGGAAGCTTTTGGATGCAACGTAAAAAAAAAAGAAAAGAAAACAGGAAAGAAAAAATAAAAGCTTTTTTTTTAAGTTCACGAATGATTCCTTCTCTTTTTGAGGAGGAAGCAGAGCGGAGCGTCCACGCCGGGATATGGGAAACATTCTGGAAGTTGTGGTTCGAGCTTTTGGCAGCAGTGTTTCACATTCATAACCACGTCTCACACACACACACACACACACACACAACCTTCTTACAAATACCACACACTACATGTACACGACCTCTCCTACAACAATGTCTACACAATTCACCACCAAACCACAATAATCTTACATTCAGGCCTGTAAGTGTGTGTAAGTGTGTAAAGTGTAGTGTTTATGGGTTTGTGTGTGTGTGTGTGTGTGTAAGTGTGTAAAGTATAGTGTGTATGGGTTTGTGTGTGTGTGTGTAAGTGTGTAAAGTATAGTGTGTTTGTGTATGGGTTTGTGTGTGTGTGTAAGTGTGTAAAGTGTGTATGTAGTGTGTGTTGTGTAGTTTTAAGTAAAGTATAGTGTGTTGGGTTTGTGTGTGTAAGTGTGTAAGTGTGTATGGGTGTGTGTGTGTGTGTGTGTGTAAGTGTGTGTAAGTGTGTAAAGTATAGTGTGTATGGGTTTGTGTGTGTGTTTAAGTGTGTAAAGTATAGTGTGTATGGGTTTGTGTGTGTGTGTGTAAGTGTGTTGTAAAGTATAGTGTAGTGGGTTTATGGTTTGTGTGTGTGTAAGTGTGTAAAGTATAGTGTGTATGGGTTTGTGTGTGTGTGTGTAAGTGTGTAAAGTATAGTGTGTATGGGTTTGTGTGTGTGTGTGTAAGTGTGTAAAGTATAGTGTTTGTGTGTGTATGGGTGTTGTTTGTGTGTGTGTGTGTGTAAGTGTGTAAAGTGTAGTGTGTATGGGTTTGTGTGTGTGTGTGTAAGTGTGTAAAGTATAGTGTGTATGGGTTTGGTGTGTGTGTAAATGTGTGTAAAGTGTGTGTGGGTGTGTGTGTGTGTGAATGTGTGTAAGTGTGTAAAGTGTTGGTAGGGTTGGTGTGTTTAAGTGTGGTTTGTGTGGGGTGTGTGTGTGAAGTGTGTAAAAGTGTATATGTGTGTAAAGTGGTATAGTATGTGTGTGTGTGTTGTATGGGTTTGTGTGTGTGTGTGTGTGTAAGTGTGTAAAGTGTAGTGTTTATGGGTTTGTGTGTGTGTAAGTGTGTAAAGTATAGTGTGTATGTGGTTTGTGTGTTGTGTGTGTGTTATGTGTGTAAGTGTGTAAGTTAGTGTGTATGGGTTTGTGTGTGTGTTGTGTAAGTGTGTAAAGTATAGTGTGTATGGGTTTGTGTGTGTGTGTGTGTGTGTAATGTGTGTGTAAGTGTGTAAAGTGTGTGTGTGTGTAGTGTGTGTAAGTGTGTAAAGTATAGTGTGTATGTGTTTGTGTGTGTGGTAAGTGTGTGTGTGTGTGTAGGTGTCTGGTGTGTTGTGTGTGTGTAAAGTGTTGTAAAGTGTAGTGTGTTATGGGTTTGTGTGTGTGTAAGTGTGTGTGTGTGTGTGTGTTGGTATGTGTGTGTGTAGTGTAAGTGTGTAAAGTATAGTGTGTGTGTGTGTTGTGTGTGTAAGTGTGTGTAAAGTATAGTGTGTATGGGTGGTTTTGTGTGTGTTGTGTGTGTGTAAGTGTGTAAAGTATGTGTGTGTGTATGGGTTTGTGTGTGTGTGTAAGTGTGTAAAGTGTAGTGTTTAGTGGGTTTGGGGGTGTGTGGGTGTGTGTGTGTAAGTGTGTAAAGTGTAGTTGTGTTTTGTGTAAGTGTTGTAAAGTATAGTGTGTGTTGGTAAGTGTGTAGTGGTGTATGGGTTGTGTGTGTTGTAAGTTGGTGTAAGTGTGTGTAGAGGTTGGTGTGTGTAAGTGTGTAAAGTGTGTAGGGTTTATGGGTTTGTGTGTGTGTGTGTAAGTGTGTAAAGTATAGTGTGTATGGGTTTGTGTGTGTGTAAGTGTGTGTAAAGTGTGTATAGTGTGTATGGGTGTTGTAAAGTGTGTGTGTTATGGGTTTGTGTGTGTAGTGTGTAAGTGTGTAAAGTATATGTTTGTGTGGTGTGGTATGTGTGTGTGTATGGGTTGTGTGTGTGTGTGTAAGTGTGTAAAGTGTAGTGTTTATGGGTTTGTGTGTGTAAGTGTGTAAAGTATAGTGTGTATGTGTTTGTGTGTGTGTAAATGTGTGTAAAAGTGTGTAAAAGGGTAGTGTGTATGGGTTTTGTGTTGTTGTGTGTTAAGTGTAGTGTGTAGGGGTGTGTGTAGTGTTGTAAAGTTGTGTGGGTGTGTGTGTGTATGTGTAAAGTATAGTGTGGTAGGGTTTGGGTGTTGTGTGTAAGTGTGTAAAGTATTAGTGTGTATGGGTTTGTGTGTGTGTAATGGTGTAAAGTATAGTGTGTATGGGTTTTTTGTGTGGTGTGTAAGTGTGTAAAGTATAGTGTGATGGGTTTGTGGTGTGTAAGTGTGTAAAGTGTGTGTGGGTTTGGTGTGTAAGTGTGTAAAGTATGTGTATGTGTGTGTGTGTAAGGTGTAAAGTAAGTGGTATGGTTTTGTGTGTGTTGGTACAGTATAGTGTTTATGTGTAAAGTGTAGTGTTTGGGTGTGTGTATGTGTGTGTAAGTGTGTTTATGTGTGTATGTGTTTGGGTGTGTGTGTAAGTGTGTAAGTAAGTATAGTGTATGGGTTTGTGTGTGTGTGGAAGTGTGTGTAAAGTGGGTTGTGTGGTGTGTGGTGTGGTAGTGTGTTGGGTTGTGGTGGTTTGTGTAAGTGTGAGTGTGTGTGTGTGGTTGTGTGTAATGTTGTAATGTCTATGGTTGTGTATTGTGTGTGTGTAAGTGGTAAGTTTGTGTGTAAGTGTGGTAGTGTGTGTTGTATGTGGTTGTAGTGGTAAAGTTTGTGTATGTGTGTGAGGCGTAGTATTCCATGTATTTGTGTGTGTGTGTGTTGTAAAAGTGTATGTGTGTTTTTTTGGGTGTATGTGTAAAGTAAAGTTTTTTTTTTGTAATGTTAGTGTTAAAGTATGTGTGTGTGTCATGGTAAGTGTGTATAGTGTGTGTGTGTGTGTGTAAGTGTGTAAAGTATAGTGTGTATGGGTTTGTGTGTGTGTAAGTGTGTAAAGTATAGTGTGTATGGGTTTGTGTGTGTGTGTAAGTGTGTAAAGTGTAGTGTGTATGGGTTTGTGTGTGTGTGTAAGTGTGTAAAGTGTAGTAGTATAGTGTGTATGTGTTTGTGTGTGTGTGTTGTGTGTGTAATGTGTGTGTAAAGTGTGTATAGTGTGTAAGGTGTGTATATGGGTTTGTGTGTGTGTAAGTGGTAAAGTGATGTGTTGTATTGGTTTTGTGTGTTTGTGTGTGGGCGTGTTGTAAAGTAAGTGTGTATGGGTTTGGTGTGTGTTGTGTAAGTGTGTAAAGTGATAGTGTGTATGGGTTTGTGTGTGTGTAAGTGTGTAAAGTGTAGTGTGTGGGTTTGTGTGTGTAAGTGTGTAAAGTATAGTGTGTATGGGTTGTGGGTGTGTGGTGTGAGTGTTTAGTGTGGTAAAGTATAGTGTGTAGGGTTTGTGTGTGTGTGTAAGTGTGTAAAAGTGCTATGGGTGTTATGGGGTTGTGTGTGTGTAAGTGTGTAAAGTGTAGTGTTTATGTGGTTTGTGTGTGTGTGTAAAGTGTGTAAAGTATAGTGTGTATGGGTTTGTGTGTATGGTAAAGTTGTGTGGGTGTGTGTGTAAGTGTGTAAAGTGTAGTGTTTATGGGTTTGTGTGTGTGTAAGTGTGTAAAGTATAGTGTGTATGGGTTTGTGTGTGTGTAAGTGTGTAAAGTATAGTGTGTATGGGTTTGTGTGTGTGTGTGTGTGTAAAGTGTAGTGTTTATGGGTTTGTGTGTGTGTGTAAGTGGCAAAGTATAGTGGTGTATGGGTTGTGTGTGTGTAAATGTGTGTGTAAAGTGTAGTGTGTGTTATGGGTTTGTGTGTAATGTGTGGTAAGTGTGTAAAGTTAGTGTGTATGGGTTTGTGTGTGTGTAAGTGTGTAAAGTTAGTGTGTGTATGGGTTTGTGTGTGTGTAAGTGTGTAAAGTATAGTGTGTATGGGTTTGTGTGTGTGTGTAAGTGTGTGTGTTTGTGTGTTTGTGTGTGTGTGTAAGTGTGTAAAGTATAGTGTGTATGGGTTTGTGTGTGTGTAAGTGTGTAAAGTATAGTGTGTATGGGTTTGTGTGTGTGTAAGTGTGTAAAGTATGTGTAGTGTGTATGTGTTTGTGTGTGTGTAAATGTGTGTATATATGTGGGTGTGTGTAAGTGTATGTGTATGTGTTTGTGTGTGTGTGTGTGTAAAAGTGTAGTGTGTGTGTGTGTGTAAGTGTGGTATCGTTGTGTGTGTGTAAGTGTGTGTCTAAAGTATAGTGTGTATGGGTGTGTGTGTGTGTAAGTGTGTAAAGTATAGTGTGTATGGTGTGTGTGTGTGTAAGTGTGTAAAGTATAGTGTGTATGGGTTTGTGTGTGTAAGTGTGTAAAGTATAGTGTGTATGGGTTTGTGTGTATGTGTAAAGTAGTGTGTATGGGTTTGTGTGTGTGTGTAGTGTGTATGGGTTTGTGTGTGTAAGTATAGTGTGTATGGGTTTGTGTGTGTGTAAGTGTGTAAAGTATAGTGTGTATGTGTTTGTGTGTGTGTAATGTGTAAAGTGTGTGTAGCAGTTGTGATGTGTGTGTGTATGGGTTTGTGTGTGTAAGTGTGTAATGGGTCATAGTGTGTATGGGTTGGGTTGTATGTGTATAGTGTGTGCTAAAGTGTATAGTGTGTATGTGTAATAGTGTAGTGTGATGGGTGTGTGTGGTAAGTGTGTAAAGTATAGTGTGTGTTAGTGTATGTGTAGTGTGTGTATGGGTTTGTGTGTATGTGTAAAGTAGTGTGTATGGGTTTGTGTGTGTGTGTAGTGTGTTAAGTGTGTGTAAAGTGTGTGTTGTGTGTGTGGGTGTGTAAGTGTGTGTAAGTGTGTGTGTGTAAGTGTGTAAAGTATAGTGTGTATGGGTTTGTGTGTGTGTAAGTGTGTAAAGTATAGTGTGTATGGGTTTGTGTGTGTGTGTAAGTGTGTAAAGTATAGTGTGTATGGGTTTGTGTGTATGTGTAAAGTAGTGTGTGTATGTGTAAAGTATAGTGTGTATGGGTTTGTGTGTATGTGTAAAGTAGTGTGTATGGGTTTGTGTGTGTGTATATGTGCAATGTATAGTGTGTATGGGTTTGTGTGTATGTGTAAAGTAAAGTTTGTACACATTTAAGTGTGTAAAGTATATTGTGTATACATTTGTGTGAGTGTGTAAAGTTGACTGTGTGTAAAGTCAACACACCACACACACACACACACACACACACACACACACACTGTAAGGTAAGAGGCAGGTAGTTCAGTAGAATCAGGTCATTATCTGTAGCAGAACGTTCCTGGGCTGTATGGAGAATACATGATAGATCAGTTACGCTGACTGGACCACACACACACACACACACACACATACACACACACACACACACACACACACACACACACACACACACACACACAACACACACACACACACACATTTTTTTTCTGTTTTCCTCTATGTGTTTGGCATCAGCGTCCCATAATTCCATGCTGGAAGTGCAGCTACTGTAACACACTGCAGTACCAATGCAGTGCTGTGGTCTGTGTGTGTGTGTGTGTGTGTGTGTGTGTGTGTGTGTGTGTGTGTGTGGTGTGTGTGTGTCAGACTGCTGGTGTTCGTTTCAGCAACACTCACCAAGCCAAGACATAATATTGAACATGGCCGGATTCCGCGTCCTCTCTTTCCACCGTAATAAATTATGTAGATTAGAAAAGTAGAAACACATTGTGCTGATAAGAACGCTGCGTTGCTGGCGCGCGACATCTCCGCTTGGCCCTCTCTCCTCTCGCGGAAATGTGTGTGTGTGTGTGTGTGTGTGTGTGTGTGGGGCGGTAGCTTTGTGCTCCGTTGCTTTACCCTCGTCTGGTCGCTCGGGAGTGAGGAACATCAGACGCATCCCAAGTTGGACAGGCGCTTGGAATCAGTTGCCAAACTTTAAACGAGTGTGTGTGTGTGTGTGTGTGTGTGTGTGTGTGTGTGTGTGAGTGTGTGTGTGTGTGTGAGTGAGTGGGGGTAAAAAAAAAAATCTCCGGAAAAATCGCACATGTATTGCGACATGACGAGAACAAAAATGCGTAACACAATCTGTGAGTCGTTGTGAGTCTGTGAGTGTGTGTGTGTGTGTGTGTGTGTGTGTGTGTGTGTTTATTTAAGTGCGACTCCTCTCGCCGCTGCACGCCAGATGAAATGTGTTGACACAGTGTTGGCTTTCGCCATCCTATCCGTCTCCGTCCATACGCAATGACCACAGGACCACCTGAACCCCCCTCCCAACACACACACACACACACACACACACACACACACACCACACACACACACGGGGGGACCAGGCCTTGCTCGATCTTCCTTTCCCATAACAAATAAGGTGAAAAAACCCTCTCCCTGCCTCTTTTCGGGGAATTTTTTCTCTCCCGCCCAGTTGTGAAGACTCAAAGCTCCGAGCTGCAGCTGGGAGTCACAGCGTGTCCAAACACTGCCGAGGGAGGGAAAAAAAAGGAGCGGCCCTCGCCATCGGGGTGTGTCACACACACACACACACACACACACAAACACACACACTCCTGTCAGACATCGAGACACACAAGTTCATCTGAGTGAACGCTGAAAAACAGGGAGTGACACGAAAGGAGGGAATCGTTTGGAAAAGAAACAACGGAGCGCTTCTTCTCCTTCTCCATTCCATTTCCCAAGGAAACTTTTCGCTTGATCAAAGCGGCCCCTCGCAGCCGCCCCGAACAAGGCGTCAATTAGACGACGAGCCCAACGCGCTAATGGTGTCGAGCCGCTGTCTTTTATTTCTCGCGCCGAGACAGAGACGATCCTCGGGGGGATTCGTTAGGGGACAAACCGAGCTGCCTAATGAGAGCGAGAGAGACGCACTGTGTCTAATCAGATTCCAGCACTCCGTGTGTGTGTGTGTGTGTGGGAGCGACAGGCCTTTCGGAGATGGTGCGGAGGCGAGATTTGGGAAGAATTTGGCAGGTTTTGTCAGGGAAATCCCCGACACGGAGCATGAGGCAGCGTCTCAGACTCGGCAGTCGGACGATGAGCCGCACAGGAAGTTCTCCGACTCGCACACATTCCTGGCAGCTGGAACCTCGCACAAACCGAGGACTTCCAAAAAAACAAAAAACCTCGTAGTGCATCGTATGTCCCCTGTACAGCCTGAGAAAGACCCAATCACCTTCAGATCACCTTCAGATCACCTTCAGATCACCTACAGATCACCTTCAGATCACCTACAAATCACCTTCAGATCACCTACTGATCACCTACAGATCACCTTCATATCACCTACAAATCACCTACTGATCACCTACAGATCACCTTCAGATCACCTACAAATCACCTACAGATCACCTACAGATCACCTTCAGATCTGATCACCTACAGATCACCTTCAGATCACCTTCAGATCACCTTCAGATCACCTACAGATCACCTTCAGATCACCTACAGATCACCTTCAGATCACCTTCAGATCACCTTCAGATCACCTTCAGATCACCTACAGATCACCTTCAGATCACCTACAGATCACCTACAGATCACCTACAGATCACCTTTCAGATCACCTACAGATCACCTACAGATCACCTACAGATCACCTTCAGATCACCTACAGATCACCTACAGATAACCTACAGATCACTTTCAGATCACCTTCAGATCACCTTCAGATCACCTTCAGATCACCTACAGATCACCTTCAGATCACCTACAGATCACCTACAGATCACCTACAGATCACCTTCAGATCACCTTCAGATCACCTACAGATCACCTTCAGATCACCTACAGATAACCTACCTTCAGATCACCTACAGATCACCTACAGATAACCTACAGATCACCTTCAGATCACCTACACCTACAGATCACCTTCAGATCACCTACACCTACAGATCACCTACAGATAACCTACAGATCACCTTCAGATCACCTACACCTAATCACCTTCAGATCACCTACAGATCACCTACAGATAACCTACAGATCACCTTCAGATCACCTACAAATCACCTTCAGATCACCTACAGATCACCTTCAGATCACCTACAGATCAGCTACAGATCACCTTCAGATCACCTTCAGATCACCTACAGATCACTTTCAGATCACCTACAAATCACCTACAAATCACCTTCAGATCACCTACAGATCACTTTCAGATCACCTACAGATAACCTACAGATCACCTTCAGATCACCTACAGATCACCTTTCAGATCACCTACAGATAACCTACAGATCACCTTCAGATCACCTACAGATCACCTACTGATCACCTACAGATCACTTTCAGATCACCTTCAGATCACCTACAGATCCATACTCACATCCACCAATCACTGAAACGACACTCCTCTTATGATTATGATTATGATTATTCGTCTCCTGATGAAGTGTTTATTGTGTGTAGACTCCCGTCAGGTCTCATGTGTTGGATGAGGAGGGATCTCTGAGAATAGATGAAGTGATGAAGTGTATTGGAAATCTCATGTAAACGATCTCGCAAAGAACCTTCAGAAATCCCGCAAAGATCCACGAAACCATGAAGAATAATAAAAGCCATTTAAAGAACTAAAAAACTCTTTGATCAGAAGTGATTGGACATTCTTGCGTGTGTTTCGAGGAGTTTGAAGCGGTTTGGATGTGTGGAAAAATGATGGGGTGTTTAGAGGAGTTTGGGGGAATTTGGGGTGTTTATGGTTGTTTGGGGCAGTTCGGGAGTGTTTAGGGGAGTCTGTATGAGGATTTATTGGGGTCATGAGGAGTTTTGGCAAGTTTGGGGGTGTTTAGGGGAGTTTGGGGGAGTTTTGAGGTGTTTAGGGGAGTGTGAGGGAGTTTGGGGCAGTTTGAGGGAGTTTTGGGGTGTTTGAGGGAGTTTGGGGCAGTTTGAGGGAGTTTTATGGAGTTTGGGGAGTTTGGGGGTGTTTGATCGAGTTTGTGGGAGTTTAGGGGAGTTGAGGGAGTTTTGGGGTGTTTGAGGGAGTTTGAGGGAGTTTGGGGTGTTTGAGGGAGTTTGGGGGAGTTTGAGGGAGTTTGAGGGAGTTTGAGGGTTTTGGGTAGTTTGAGGGAGTTTTGGAGGTGTTTGAGGGAGTTTGGGGGAGTTTGAGGGAGTTTGGGGAGTTTGAGGGAGTTTTGGGGTGTTTTGGGTAGTTTGAGGGAGTTTTGGGGAGTTTGAGGGAGTTTGAGGGAGTTTGGGGAGTTTTGAGGGAGTTTGAGGGAGTTTTGAGGGAGTTTTGAGGGAGTTTGAGGGAGTGGGGTTTTGTTTGAGGGAGTTTGGGGGAGTTTGGGGGAGTTTGAGGGAGTTTGGGGAGTTTGAGGGAGTTTTGGGGAGTTTAGGGGTGTTTGAGGGAGTTTTGGGGAGTGTTTGGGGCAGTTTGAGGGAGTTTGAGGGAGTTTTTGGGGAGTGTTTGGGGGAGTTTGAGGGAGTTTTGGAGTGTTTGGGGGTGTTTGAGGGAGTTTTGGGGTGTTTGGGGCAGTTTGAGGGAGTTTGAGGGAGTTTGGGGGTGTTTGGGGGAGTTTGAGGGAGTTTGGGGGAGTTTGGGGGAGTTTGGGGCAGTTTGAGGGAGTTTGGGGAGTTTTGGAGTTTTGGGGTGTTTGAGGGAGTTTGAGGGAGTTTGAGGGAGTTTTTGGGGAGGGGGATGTTTGGGGGAGTTTGAGGGAGTTTGGGGGCAGTTTGAGGGAGTTTTGGGGTGTTTGGGGGAGTTTGGGGCAGTTTGAGGGAGTTTTGGGGTGTTTGGGGCAGTTTGAGGGAGTTTGAGGGAGTTTTTGGGTGTTTGGGGGAGTTTGAGGGAGTTTGAGGGAGTTTGAGGGAGTTTGGGGCAGTTTGAGGGAGTTTGGGGGAGTTTGGGGGAGGGAGTTTGGGGGTTTGGGGGTTTGGGGGAGTTTGGGGCAGTTTGAGGGAGTTTGAGGGAGTTTTTGGGGTGTTTGGGGGAGTTTGAGGGAGTTTTGGGGTGTTTGAGGGAGTTTGAGGGAGTTTGGGGCAGTTTGAGGGAGTTTTGGGGTGTTTGGGGGAGTTTGAGGGGAGTTTGAGGGGAGTTTGAGGGAGTTTGAGGGAGTTTTGGGGTTTGGGGGAGTTTGAGGGAGTTTTGGAGTGTTTGGGGGTGTTTGAGGGAGTTTTGGGGTGTTTGGGGCAGTTTGAGGGAGTTTGAGGGAGTTTTTGGGTGTTTGGGGGAGTTTGAGGGAGTTTTGGAGTGTTTGGGGGTGTTTGAGGGAGTTTTGGGGTGTTTGGGGCAGTTTGAGGGAGTTTGAGGGAGTTTTTGGGTGTTTGGGGGAGTTTGAGGGAGTTTTGGGGAGTGTTTGGGGAGTTTGAGGAGTTTGAGGGAGTTTTGGGGTGTTTGGGGAGTTTGAGGGAGTTTTGGAGTTTGAGGGAGTTTGGGGGTGTTTGAGGGAGTTTTGGGGTGTTTGGGGGAGTTTGAGGGAGTTTTGGGTAGTTTTGTTTGGGGGTTTGGGGAGTTTGGGGGAGTTTGGGGGAGTTTGAGGGAGTGGGGTGTTTGGGGCAGTTTGAGGGAGTTTGAGGGAGTTTTTGGGTGTTTGGGGGAGTTTGAGGGAGTTTTGGGGAGTGTTTGGGGGTGAGGGAGTTTGAGGGAGTTTTGGGGTGTTTGGGGGTTTGAGTTTGAGGGAGTTTGAGGGAGTTTTGGGGTGTTTGGGGGAGTTTGAGGGAGTTTGGGGGTTTGGGGGAGTTTGAGGGAGTTTGAGGGAGTTTGAGGACTATTTTTTAATGTCTTCTCAGCTGGTTGTGATTGATTATTTATCAGGACTGCAGTGTTGGAACGCTGCCCATGTGGATGTCCCTGGTTTAGCCAGTTTATACGCATTTGTGTGAGATGATTCTAACAAAACTCAGATCCAAATGTGTTAAACAGACCATCAGACAGACAGACAGATGTGCGCACACACACACACACACACACACACACACACACACACACACACTCGGGCCAGTGGAGATGTGTATCTGTGGTTTTGTGTGATACTGCACACCCATCTCACAATCTGGTTAAAATTACACTACATGGATTTTACACCAAACATCCATCTGTTGCTCATCAGCTGCAAACCAGAGAATCCGCAGAACACACCACCGTCCTGATCCAGTCCTCTCTCGCTTCTCACATGGATCTCACTCAGATTTCACACAGATCTCACTCAGTTCTCAGGTGGATCTCACAGCGAGAAATAAAAGGCCAGAAGAAGAGCGCAGGGAGAATCCTGTACACTACAGTCTACAGAAGGTTTAGAAAGTCCTCGCAGAACGGTGGAGGAGAACGATGGAAGGGAACGGTGGATGAGAATGATGGAGAATGATGGAGAACGGTGGATGAGAACGGTGGATGAGAATGATGGAGAATGATGGAGAATGATGGAGAACGGTGGATGAGAATGATGGAGAATGATGGAGAACGGTGGAGAACGGTGGATGAGAATGATGGAGAATGATGGAGAACGGTGGAGAACGGTGAATGAGAATGATGGAGAATGATGGAGAATGATGGAGAACGGTGGAGAACGGTGAGAACGGTGGATGGAGAATGATGGAGAACGATGGAGAACGATGATGGAGAATGATGGAGAACGATGGAGAACGATGGAGAACGATGGAGAACGATGGAGAACGATGGAGAACGATGGAGAACGATGGAGAGAATGATGGAGGATGATGGAGGATGATGGAGAATGATGGAGAACGGTGGATGAGAATGATGGAGAATGGTGGAGAATGATGGAGAATGATGGAGAATGATGGAGAATGATGGAGAATGATGGAGAACGGTGGAGAACGGTGGATGAGAATGATGGAGAATGATGGAGAATGGAGAACGGTGGAGAATGATGGAGAATGATGGAGAACGGTGGATGAGAATGATGGAGAATGATGGAGAATGATGGAGAATGATGGAGATGGAGAATGATGGAGAATGATGGAGAATGATGGAGAACGGTGGAGAACGGTGGATGAGAATGATGGAGAATGATGGAGAATGATGGAGAACGATGGAGAATGATGGATGGAGAATGATGGAGAATGATGGAGAACGGTGGATGATGGAGAATGATGGAGAATGATGGAGAATGATGGAGAACGGTGGATGGAGAATGATGGAGAATGATGGAGAATGATGGAGAACGGTGGAGAACGGTGGATGAGAATGATGGAGAATGATGGAGAACGGTGGATGGAGAATGGTGGAGAATGATGGAGAATGATGGAGGTTGTGAGAAAAGGATGATGTGTGAATATAACCCTTCTGTAGAAAGTTTTGATGTCTGGAATTTCCACTTTAAAAACAAAGAACCTTCAAAGAAGCGTATTTATAAAAGTGTACAGCGAGATTTCACACCATAAACAAAAACAATCTGTAACGAAGGTCTGTTTTACTGAAAACTCCAACAACAATCGCTTTTACTTCTCTTTCTGTCCATCTGTTTTATTTTTCACAATCTCTCTTTCCCTCTCTCTATCTCTCCCCCCCCCTCTCTCTCTCTCTCTCTCTCTCTCTATCTCTCTCTCTCTCTCTCTCTCTCTCTCTCCCTCTCTCTCTCCCCTCTCTCTCCTCTCTCTCTCCCTCTCTCTCTCTCTCTCTCTCTCTCCTCTCTCTCTTCTCTCTCTCTCTCTCTCTCTCTCTCTCTCTCTCTCTCACACTGTGTCCACATTCCTGCCCCTCTGCACTCGTCCTTTGGGAAAACAAAACGTTCCTAGAACGGGACCTTGAGGCACACCTCAGGTCACACACACACAGACACACACACACACACACACACACACACACACACACACACACACACACACACACACACACACAGACACACACACACACACTTGAATGTCATCTTCTGCTCTTAGAGAGGTGTATATTGGTGTATGGGAATGTGTGAAGTTGTGTTTGCGTGTGTTTTTGGTATTTGAAGGCTTTTGGATTTGTGTATAGGTGTGGTGTGTATATATAGGTGTGTGTAGGTATTGAGGTTTGTGTAGGTGTTGAGGTTTCTGTAGGTGTGTATAGGTGTTGAGGTGTGTGTGGTGTGTGTGTGTAGTTTGTGCAGTGTGTGTGTGTGTGTGTAGGTGTTGTGTAGGTTGTGTGTGTGTGTGTGTGTATGTGTTGAGGTTTGTGTGTAGGTGTGTGTAGGTATTGAGGTTTGTGTAGGTGTTGAGGTTTCTGTAGGTGTGTATAGGTGTTGAGGTGTGTGTGGTGTGTGTGTGTGTGTAGGTGTGTAGGTGCTGAGGTTTGTGTAGGTGTGTGTGTGGTGTGGGTGTAGGTATGTGATTGTGTGTATATGTGTGTGTATTTGTTAAGGTTTGTGTAGGTGTGTGTATGGTGTATGTATAGGTGTGTGGTTGTGTGTATAGGTGTGGTGTGTGTATAGGTGTGAGTATTTGTTGAGGTTTGTGTTGGTGTGTATAGGTGTGTGTGTGTGGTGTGTGTAGGTGTTGAGGTTTGTGTAGGTGTGTTTGTGTAGGTGTGTGTGGTGTGTGTGTAGGTGTGTTTAGGAGCTGTGAGGTTTGTGTGGTGTGTGTGTGTGTGTGTTTGTGTGTATGTATGTGTGTGTGTGTGTGTGTGTGTGTGTGTGTATGTGTGTGTATGCGGTGTGATGTGTGTTGTGTGTGTTGTGTGTGTGTGTGTGTGTGTTTGTGTGTAGGTGTGTGTGTGTGTGGTAGTCGTGTGTGGTGTAGGTGTGTGTGTGCGGTGTGTGGTGTGTGTGGTGTGTGTGTGTGTGTGTGTGTTGTGTGTGTTGTAGTGTGTGTGTGTGTGTGGAGGTGTGGTGTGTGTGTGTGTAGGTGTGTGTGTGTTGTGTGTGTGTGTGTTGTGTGTTTGTGTGTGTGTGTGTATGTGTGTGTATGTGTGTGTGTGTTGGTGTGTGTGGTGTGTGTGTAGGTGTGTGTAGGTGTGTGTAGTGTCGTGTGTGTGTGGTGTTGTGTGTGTGTGTGTGTGTGTGTGTGTGTGTGTGGTGTGTGTGTGTATGTGTGTATGTGTGTGTGTGAGTGTGTGTGTGTGTGTGTGTGTGTTTGTGTGTATGTGTGTGTGTGTGGTGTGTGTGAGGTGTGTGTGTGGTGTGTGTGTGTGTTTGTGTGTGTATGTGTGTGTGTATGTGTGTGTGTAGGTGTGTGTGTGTGGTGTGTGTGTGGTGTGTGTGTTGTGTGTTTGTTGTGTGTGTATGTATGTGTGTGTGGTGTGTGTGTGTGTAGTGTGTGTGTAAGTGTGTGTATGTGGTGTGTTGTGTGTGTGTGTGGTGTGTGTGTGTGTGTAGGTGTGTGTGTGTGTGGTGTGTGTGGTGTGTGTTTGATGTGTGTGTGTATGTGTGTGTGTGTGTGTGTGTGTGTGTGTTTTTAGTGTGTGTGTGTGTTGTGTGTGGGTGTGTGTGTGTGTGTGTGGTGTATGTGTGTATGTGTGTGTGTAGTGTGTGTATGTGTGTGTGTGTGTGTGTGTGTGTGTGTAGGTGTTGTGTTGTGTGTGTGTTAAGGTGTGTGTGTGTGTGGTGTGTGTGTGTGTGTGTGTTGTGTGTAGTGTGTGTGTGTGTGTAGTAAGTGTGTGTGTGTGTGTGTGTGTGTGTGTGTGTGTGTGTGTGTGTGTGTGTGTGTGTGTTGTATGTGTGTGTATGTGTGTGTGTATTTGTGTGTGTGTAGGTGTGTGTAGGTGTGTGTATGTGTGTGAGGTGTGTGTGTGTGTGTGTGTGTGTTTGTGTGTGTGTGTGTGTATGTGTGTGTGTAGGTGTGTGTGGTGTGTGTGTGTGTGTGTGTTGTTGTGTGTTTGTGTTTGTGTGTGTTTAGTGTGTGTGTAGGTGTGTGTATGCGTGTGTGTTTGTGTGGTTGTGTGTGTGTGTGTGTGTGTGTGTGTGTTTTGTGTGTATGTAGGTGTGTGTGTGTGGTGTGTGGGTGTGTAGTGTGTGTATGTGTGTGTGTGTGTGGGTGTGTGGTAGTGTGCGGTGTGAGGTTTGTGTGGTGGTGTGGTGTGTGTGTGTGTAGGTGTAGGTGTGTGTGTGTGTAGGTGTGTGTAGGTGTGTGTGTGGTGGTGTAGTAGGTGTGTGTGTGGGTGTTGTGTGTGTTTGTGGGTATGTGTGTGTGTGGTGTGTGTATGCGGTGTGTGGTTTGTGAGGTTTGTGTGGTGTGTGTGTGTGTGTAGTAGTGTGTGTGTGTTGTGTGTAGGTGTTTTGTGTGGGTAGCGTGTGTGTGGTGTGTGTGTGTGTGTTGTGTGTATGTAGGTGTGTGTAGGTGTGTGTATGTGTGTGTGTGGTGGTGTGTATGGTGTGTGTGTGTGTGTGTGTGTGTGTTTGTGTGTGTGTAGTGTGTGTGTGTGTATGTGTGTGTGTGTGTGGTGTGTGTGTAGGTGTGTGTAGGTGCGGTGTGAGGTTTGTGTGGTGTGTGTGTAGGTGTGTTTGTGTGTATGTATGTGTGTGTGTAGGTGTGTGTGTGTTATGCGTGTGTGTGTAGGTTTGTGGTGGTGTGTGGGTGTGTGTGGTGTGTTTGTGTGTGTGTAGGTGTGTGTAGGTGTGTGTGTGTGTGATGCTGTGTGTGTGGTGAGGTGTGTGTGGTGGTGTGTAGGGTGTGTGTTTGTGTGTGTAGGTGTGTGTAGGTGTGTGTATGCGGTGTGTGAGGTTTGTGTGTGTGTGTGTGTGTGTGTAGGTGTGTTGTGTGTGTGTGGTTGTGTAGGTGTGTGTAGTGGTGTAGTGTGTGTATGCTTGTGAGGTGTTGTGTGTGGGTGTGTGTGTAGGTGTGTGTTTGTGTGTATGTAGGTGTGTGTAGGTGTGTGTATGCTTTGTGAGGTTGTGTTGTGTGTGTTGTGTGTGTGTGTGTGTTGTGTGTGTATGTTTGTTGTGTGTGTGTTGTGTGTGTGGTTTGTGTGGTAGGTGTGTGTGGTGTGTGTGTGTGTGTGTGTAGGTGTGTTGTGTGTGTGTGTGTAGTGTGTGTGTAGGTGTGTGTAGGTGTGTGTGGTGTGTGTGTAGGTGTGTTTGTGTGTGTAGGTGTAGGTGTGTGTAGGTGTGTGTGGTGTGTGTGTGTGTGTGTAGTGTGTGTGTGTGTTGGGGTAGGTGTGTGTGTATGTGTGTGTGTGTGTAGGGATGTGGTGTGTGTATGTGGTGTGTGTGTAGGTGTGTGTATGCGGTGTGAGGTTTGTGTGTGTGTGTGTGGTGTGTTGTGTGTGTAGGTGTGTTGTGTGTGTAGGTGTAGGTGTGTGTGTGTAGGTGTGTGTATGCTGTGTGAGGGTTGTGTGGTGTGTGTGTGTGTTAGGTGTGTTTGTGTGTATGTAGGTGTGTGTAGGTGTGTGTTGTGTATGTGTGTATGCTTTGTGAGGTTTGTGTGGTGTGTGTGTGTAGGTGTGTTGTGTGTGTGTAGGTGTGTGTAGGTGTGTGTATGCTTTGTGAGGTTTGTGTGGTGTGTGTGTAGGTGTGTGTTGTGTGTTTGTGTGTGTGTGTGTGTAGGTGTTGTGTTTGTGTGTGTAGTGTGTGTGTAGGTGTGTGTGTTTGGGTAGGTGTGTGTATGCGGTGTAGGTGTGGTGTGTGTGTGTAGTGTGTGTGTGTGGTGTGTGTAGGTGGTGTGTGTAGGTTGTGTGGAGTGTGTGCGTGTGTGTGTGTGTGTGTGTGTGGTGTGTGTGTGTGGTGTGTGTGTGATGTGTGTGTGTGTGTAGGTGTGTTTGTGTGTATGTAGGTGTGTGTAGGTGTGTGTATGCTTTGTGAGGTTTGTGTGGTGTGTGTGTAGGTGTGTTTAGGTGTAGCTTGTTTGTGTGGTGTGTGTAGGTGTGTTTTGTGTGTGTGTGTAGGTGTGTGAGTGTGTGTGTTTGTGAGGGTGTGTAGGTGTGTGTGTGTAGTGGGTGTGTGTTGTGTGTGTGTAGGTGTAGGTGTGTGTAGGTGTGTGTGTGTGTGTGTGTGTGTGTGTGTGTGTGTGTTGTGTGTATGTGTGTGTGTGTGTGTGTAGGGTGTGTGTGGTGTGTGTAGGTGTGTGTGTATGCGGTGTGAGGTTTGTGTGGTGTGTGTGTAGGTGGTGTGTTTGTGTGTGTGTGTGTGTGTGTAGGTGTGGTGTGTGTAGGTGTGTGTATGCGGTGTGAGGTTGTGTGGACACACACTCATCTTTTTTTCTGAGGAAATAAAGTATATTTAATACGATGTGCTTCCACACTGAGACTCAGCGACACTCGTGTGTGTGTGTGTGTGTGTGTGTGTGTGTGTGTGTGTGTGTGTGTGTGTGTGTGTGTGTGTGTGTGTGTGTGTGTGTGCATTCCTGTGTCTCAGGGACAATAATCCCCTGCAGCTGTGTTTCCCTGACCAACACTGCCCTGTATATCACACACACACACACACACACACACACACACACACACACACACACACACACACACACACACAGTCAATATTCTCTAATGACTCCATCTATCTCTCTCTCTTTCTCTTTTCTTGAAAGTCCGTCTTTCCGTCTGCCATTTTTCCCCTCTTTTTTCTCCACACGTCTTTATTTTTATTTACTGTCTATCCCTCTCTTTATATTTGTAGTTATATTTATATTTATTAATAATAATAATAATAATAATAATAATAATAATAATAAAGAATAAATAAATACATAGAACTACTTTGAATTGGTCTTACTGCAGAGTCTGTGTGTGTGTGTGTGTGTGTGTGTGTGTGTGTGTGTGTGTGTGTGTGTGTGTGTGTGTGTTGTGTTGTTGTTGTCAGACCGTGTGTGTGTGTGTGTGTGTGTGTGTGTGTGTGTGTGTGTGTTGTGTCAAACCTTGTGTGTCTGTGTGTTGTTTGTCAGACCTGTGTGTGTGGTGTGTGTGTGGTGTGTGTGTGTGTGTGTTGTTTGTCAGACCCTGTGTGTGTGTGTGTGTGTGTGTGTGTGTGTGTGTGTGTGTGTGTGTGTGTGTGTGTGTGTGTGTGTGTGTGGTGTGTGTGTTGTGTGTTTGTCATGTGTGTGTGTGTGTGTGTGTGTGTGTGTGTTGTGTGTGTGTGTGTGTTGTTTGTCAGATTGTGTGTATGTGTGTTGTTTGTGAGATAGTGTGTGTGTTGTTTGTGAGACTGTGTGTGTGTGTATA
>JACRUU010000003.1:19278456-19280956 GCA_030449085.1 Kryptopterus vitreolus
GTTCTACGTTGGATTCACTAATAATAATCATACATTTGCATAAATCTCCATATTTATCCATGCGCATATTAATTAGAGAATTAAACACGTGTAAAAGGTTCATTTAAGCAACATTTAGAGTTAACGCACAACAATCCTGTGATTAATCATCAATAAACATTTACATTAGTTTCATTGTAATTAACAGATAAATAAATAGTAAATAAAATGATAAATAAATAAAATGTAATGAACAGATAAATAAACGCATTAGTGCATTAATGGTGCAGAAATCTGATCAGTGCGTTTTATACACAGATCTTTATCCTGATCTTCCTCACATCCTCCTCAGTTCTACACCTCATATCCACTTTATTAGGAACAGATGTTAAGATGTTGTTTTCAGGTTCCACATTTACTGTAAATAATAATCTCAACTCTTCTGTTTAGATGTTCTTCTAGATTTTGAGTAGAATCAATCAGCTACAAGTGTGTGAGTAAAGTCAGATACTGAGGTAGATGAGATGATGTGAGATAAAGTGAGATTTAGATGATGTGAGATGAGATGGAGTTGAGATGAGATGAAGTGAGATGAGATGAAGTGAGATTTGATGAGATGAAGTGAGATGAGATGAAGAGAGATGAGATGAAGTGAGATTTGATGAGATGAAGAGAGATGAGATGAAGAGAGATGAGATGAAGTGAGATTTGATGAGATGAAGAGAGATGAGATGAAGTGAGATTTGATGAGATGAAGTGAGATGAGATGAAGTGAGATGAGATGAAGTGAGATTTGATGAGATGACGAGAGATGTGATAAGATGAAGTGAGATGAGGTGATGAGATTAAGTGAGATGAGATGAAGTGAGATGAGATGCAGTGAGATGAAGGGAGATGAGATGAGATGAAGTGAGATGTGATGAAGTGAGATGTGATGAAGTGAGATGAAGTGAGATGAGATGAAGTGAGATGAGATGAAGAGAGATGAGATGAAGTGAGATGAGATGAAGAGAGATGTGATGAGATGAAGTGAGATGAGATGAAGTGAGATGTGATGAAGTGAGATGTGATGAGATGAAGTGAGATGAGATGAAGTGAGATGAGATGAGATGAAGAGAGATGAGATGAAGAGAGATGTGATGAGATGAAGTGAGATAACGTGAGATGAGATGAGATGAAGTGAGATGTGATGAGATGAAGTGAGATGAGATGAAGTGAGATGTGATGATGCGATTGATGAGTGATGAGCTGAGAGATGATGAAGTGAGCTTCCGATGAGATGAGATGAGTGAGTGAGATGAAGAGAGATGTGATGAGATGAAGTGAGATAAGTGAGATGAGATGCCGATGAAGTGAGATGAGATGAGATGAGATGAGTGAGATGAAGTGAGATGAGATGAGCTGAAGTGAGATGAGATGCTCTGAGATGAAGAGAGATGAGATGAGATGAAGTGAGATAACGTGAGATGAGATGAGATGAAGTGAGATGTGATGAGATGAAGTGAGATGAGATGAAGTGAGATGAGATGAGATGAAGTGAGATGAGATGAGATGAGATGAGTTTAGCTGAGATGAGCTGATGCGCTGCTGTGAGATGAGATGAGATGAGCTGTGAGATGCGCTGAGATGTGAGCTGTGATGAGATGAAATGAGATGAGCAACCCAGAGATGAGATGACGAGAGATGAAGATGAGATGAGTGCGATCCAACCCCTCCCCTCCTCAACCACACAAGTGAGATGAGATGAGATGAAGTGAGATAACGTGAGATGAGATGAGATGAAGTGAGATAACGTGAGATGAGATGAGATGAAGTGAGATAACGTGAGATGAGATGAGATGAAGTGAGATGAAGTGAGATGAGATGAGATGAAGTGAGATAACGTGAGATGAGATGAGATGAAGTGAGATGAGATGAAGAGAGATGAGATGAAGTGAGATGAAGTGAGATGACATGAGATGAAGAGAGAGAGATGAAGTGAGATGAGATGAAGTGAGATGTGATGAGATGAATGATGAGATAAAGTGAGATGAGATGAGATGAAGAGAGATGAGATGAAGTGAGATGAAGTGAGATGAGATGAGATGAAGGGAGATGAGATGAGATGAAGTGAGATGAGATGAAGTGAGATGAGATGAAGTGAGATGTGATGAGATGAAGTGAGATGAGATAAAGTAAGATGAGATGAGATGAAGAGAGATGAGATGAAGTGAGATAACGTGAGATGAGATGTGAGTGAGAAACAGGTTTGTGTTTGTGACTGAGAAATTGAATGTAATATATTGTTTGTTGGGAACATTTTGGGGAAAGAAAACAGAAACAGAAATAATAAATAGTGATGAAAAATTGTAACTAAACAACGGATAAAAAATACTTAACGAATAACAATCACAAATAAATAAACACAGTGTCATAAACACTCCCAGCTGTACATAAACATAAATAAAATAAATGTAAACATGAAATATCGATCATGTGATGACGCAGGTGACGCGCGATCGCCGCACGTTTTCTGTTTCTG
>JACRUU010000003.1:19321756-19324256 GCA_030449085.1 Kryptopterus vitreolus
GGGTGCCGCTCGCGCATTTCAGGTGTCTCCTTCCTTGCGTCAGTCTCTATTTGAAAAAAGAATTCTTTCTTTCCAAATTCCTTCACTTATATTTATATTTATTCCTCCATTCCATTCCGACTTGAATTTCTCTTCCGTTTCCGTTTCCGCCCGTTATTTCTGACTTTCTCTCTGTCGTTTTTTTTCTTTTTCCTTTTTTTTAATGTTTGCATCGGTATTTCTTGGTTTAAATTCTTCTTCATGTTCGCATTTCATTTCTCACTTTATTCGTCAATCCGTAAAAATCTCACTCAGCGCGCTCATTTTCCAGCGTGTCGGATACAATTAATTAATAATAATAATAATAATAATAATAATAATAATAATAATAATAATAATAATAATAATAATTCGCTATTATATTATTATTATTATTATTATTATTACAGGTTGATGTTTCTCGAGTTTTATTTTTAAACCGTATTATTAGCTCTATGTTTCTGAAATAAACTAAACGAAATGTATTGTTGTTATTATTATTATTATTATTATTATTATTATTATTATTATTATTATTATTATTATTATTCTCAGTATTATAGCGCAGCAGGAATGTCGCTATTTTGATGCTTTTTTTAAACAGCGGAATTTGATCGTGTTTTGTAATTAAACATAAAAATTCTCAACGCAGTTTGTTTTAAACAATTTCAGCTGAACGGAAAAAACTCGATCTCGGAGTGTGGTGTGTGTGTGCGCGTGACTTCGTGTGTGTTTGTGTGTGTGTGTGTGTGTGTGTGTGTGTGTGTGTGAGACGATTCGCGACTGTATTTATTTAAAAGAATAAAAAGATAAACAAATGAAAGAGCATCGAATAAAAGTCATTGATGAAGGAAGTCCGGAACCGCGCACTGCAGAAGTGCGGGAGCGCGCGCGCGCGTACACACCACACACACACACACACACACACACACACACACACACACACACACACACACACACACACACACACGGAGTTATTTATAAGCGTAAAATGATCAGTGTCAGTGTGGTGTTATGAGACAGTGTCGCGGTTTCCTCCGCCACGGGGATTCGTTTCCGGCATCAGCGCATCCTGGAGTGTTTTGTTGCTCTTACACCACGGAAAAAACTTGTGACGTCATAACATACTTACAGATCCTGTTGTCACGTGTGTTTTGGCAACGAAAAACGCTTTGCCGCGTCTTTTCTCTCCTCTATATATATATTTATGTTTCTAATATGTAATGTTAATATTACATAGTATATTCATAATATTATAATATAAACGTCTCCTTACTTTAATCAGAACTCACCGTGCATGTGTGTGTGTGTGTGTGTGTTAGTGCGAGTGATGTTCCAGTGGTTACTATGGAAACGATAAAGTATAAAGCATTTATACTTTATAAATAAAGCATTATAGTATAAAGCATTAATACGAACCTGCGCTACTATCAGTGTGTTGCTTTTACAGACAACTAATCAACATCTCCTGACCAATCAGCATCCACGAAGGGAAAGGAGCATATACTCTATACACACACACACACACACACACACACACACACACACACACAGAGCGGTGAAACGAAAATAGCTTCAGTAGCTGTGATGATTATCTGCTGTAAGAGGATTACTGGCTTTATTCATACATATAACACACACACACACACACACACACACACACACACACAAATGAAAAGCAGGTGTAAGTTCTTTGTAAGTAAGACAGTCTCTTTGTATCTGTATTAATATCATCTTGATCCACTGAACTGTTCACCCTGCATGTGTGTGTGTGTGCTGCGTGTGTGTATCTGCATGTATGTGTGTGTGCATATTTGCGCACTCTGTTGTGTGTGTGTGTGTGTGTGTGTGTGTGTGTGTGTGTGTGTGTGTGTGTGCATTATAAAGAGAACTGTAATGAGATAACATCCATTGCTTACCTGTCTGTCTCTGTTTTTCTGTCTATCACTTATCCTTGTTTCAGTTGTGTGTGTGTGTGTGTGTGTGTGTGTGTGTGTGTGTGTGTGTGCGTGTGTGTGTGTGTATGAGAGAGAGATTCTGTAATGAGTGTGTGAATGAATTTGCAATTAATAAACATTTTGTTTGCAACCGTTTCTGCACACTTAATATTCATGATCTGGTTTCCCGTGTGTGTGTGTGTGTGTGTGTGTGTGTGTGTGTGTGTGTGTGGTATCAAAGCACTCAGGAGGAAACACACACACACACAAACATACACACACACAAATTGTAATTCTAAGACATTATATAATTTCAGCACAACATTTCTCACTTTGCCTATTTGTCTGTCATGTATATGTGAATGAGTGTGTGTGTGAGTGTGTGTGTGTGTGAGTGTGTGTGTGTGTGTGTGTGTGTGTGTGTGTGAGAGTGTTATAGAGCAGTCCATGTTCCCACTGCTGATCGATAGATGACACTCGGTTTGTTTCTGGTGAGTTCATGCTGTGAGGTTGTGTGTGGGAGTGTGTGTGTGTGTGAGGTGTTT
>JACRUU010000003.1:19331756-19334256 GCA_030449085.1 Kryptopterus vitreolus
TCAGCAAATAAACAGCAACCGAATGAATTAATAAAAGAAAAAAACAAACAAACAAAAAATCTCTCTGCAGATACAAATAATATTAATAATAATAATAATAATAATAATAATAATAATAACACTAATAAAAATAAATAAATTATGCTTATGCTTTAATTATAAAAACTATTTAAAAAACAGTCAACAAAAACAAGCGATGCAACTAATTGTTCATAATAATTTCTTTATACTTCTAGAAATAATTGACAATAATTAAAAAATGTAATTAAAGAAAGAAATCATATTTAATTGTTATATTTAAAGGAATTGTGGATAAAATAAGATGCGGAAGAAAACAAACTTTTGATTGAAACGATTCTCTCTCTCCAAAAGAAAGAAGTAAAAATATCGGATAAAAAGAAGTGAAACCTGGAATGTAATGTTGGGATGTTTGTGTGTTTGTGCGGTTGCGTGTTTGATAAATAATTCTATAAATAACAGATTATTTGTGTGATATTGAGGTGAAGAATATTGATGTGATGTTTCCTGTGCAGTGCTGCGAGACTCCTACATAACTCTATACACACAACAAGTGGAGTCATGTGTGTGTGTGTGTGTGTGTGTGTGTTTCATCAGCTCAGGATAACTAGCAGTGAAGTGTTTGTGTAACATCTGTGTGCGTGTGTGTGTGTGTGTGTGTGTTATTGTTTCAGCTGTCATCTAATTAGCTTTAATTGACTTTAATTGACTTTAATGCCTCTCTGTCTAGTTTTCACTCTAACTAATCCCCCAACACACACACACAAACACACACACACACACACACAAACACACACACACACGCTTCTTACTCTAATGGCTGTGTGATGGAGTGTGTTGTGACTTGTGCACTTCTTTCAAGTCAAATTAGAGAAACAGTGAACCACATAAATATTACAGCAGAGAGAGAGAGAGAGAGAAAGAGAGAGAGAGACCGGTAGATGGAAGACAAATATAGAGTGCCTGGTAGGAGCTGGAACTGGACTGGAATTAGAAGAATGGAAGACTGGAATTAGAGAGACGGGTAGGTGGAGAAAAAATGGTGGAGAGTAAGACAGAGAGTGATGTGTATAGGGAGAGAGACAGGTAAAGAGAGACCGGTAGAGAGACAAATACAGAGAGAGGCAGCTCTGGTGGAAGGTAGGTTGAGGCAGAGAGAGAGTGTTATAGAGAGAGAGACAGGTAGAGAGAGGTAGAGAGACAGGTATGGAGAGAGTGAATGATGGACAGACAGTTTGTGGGATTTTTACTTTCTCTAAATTTTGTTCTCGTAAGGAAGTGTGTGTGTGTGTGTGTGTGTGTGTGTGTGTGTGTGTGTGTGTGTGTGTGTGTGTGTGCATAAATGTGAAGTATTTATCTTCATATGTGTCTATGACAAGAACTCTGACTGAGAGCCAAAAATTGTGTGTGTGTGTGTGTGTGTGTGTGTGTGTGTGTGTAGGGAGGGACATGGTCTCAGCATGGTACCGATGGTACGGTGTGTTACCACCACTTACTCCCTCATTCCACAGAAACAGGGGGTTAGGAGGAGGTTCGGAGGTTGTAGCTCTCACACACACACAACACACACACACACACACACACACACACACACACACACACACACACACAGTTATATCTGATGCGAGTGTGTGTAGTTATACAGTTTTACATTTGATTGTGTATGTGTTATACATGTATATGTATGTGTGTTTGTATTTTACACTGTGTGTGTTAGAGAGAGTAGATAGTGTGAGATAGGTGATAGTGAGAGATAGATGATAGTGAGAGTGAGACATGAGATAGTGTGAGACAGGTGAGAATGAGACAGGTGATAGTGTGAGACAGGTGAGTGAGATGTGTGTGAGATGAGACAGTGTGAGGTGAGTGAGAGATGTGATAGTACAGGTGATAGTGAAACAGGTGATACGTGTGAGACAGGTGATAGTGTGAGACAGGTGAGAATGAGACAGGTGATAGTGTGAGACAGGAGATGTTAGAGTGACAGGTGATAGTGTGAGAGTGAGACAGGTGATAGTGTGAGACAGGAGATGGTGTTAGAGTGAGACAGGTGATTGAGACAGTGATAGTGTGAGAGTGAGACAGGTGATAGTGTGAGACAGGAGATGGTGTTAAAGTGAGACAGGTGATAGTGTAAGAGTGAGACAGGTGATAATGTGAGACAGGAGATGGTGTTAAGAGTGAGACAGGTGATAGTGTGAGACAGGAGATGGTGTTAGAGTGAGACAGGTGATAGTGTGAGAGTGAGACAGGTGATGAGACAGAGTGTGAGAGTGAGACAGGTGATAGTGTGAGACAGGTGATAGTGTGAGAGTGAGACAGGTGTTAGAGTGAGACAGGTGATAGTGTGAGACAGGAGATGGTGTTAGAGTGAGACAGGTGATAGTGTGAGAGTGAGACAGGTGATAGTGTGAAACAGGTGATAGTGTGAGAGTGAGTGTGACAGGTGATAGTGTGAGAGTGAGACAGGTGATGGTGTGAG
>JACRUU010000003.1:19339256-19351756 GCA_030449085.1 Kryptopterus vitreolus
CGCTTCCTGATACTCTGTTCCCAAGCTCCGAACAAACGAAGAACAGATGACTTTTTGGAAAGAGACCCCCCCCTCCCTACACACACACACACACACACACACACACCACACACACTCTCATTACTCATCGTCACTGAGACGAGACTCCTGTTTCTCGGAGTAGGAGGAAAACTGCGACCCGATTTTCATCAGAATTTTTTGTTTTCCATGAGGCGAACCCCATGTTTTGTTTTTTTTTGGTAAGTGATGAATCTCCCCGGGGTTTAGTCAGAGGAGGAACGTCACGCTGATGTCCTCCAGGAAACATCCCTGCATGTCTCAACACCCCCCCCCCCCCATGTCCTCAGTCCCGACGTCCCGTATCTCCTCGCCGTCTGGACGCTTTCTCACCGCGCCGATCGATAAACCTCCTCCAGTGATAACATCTCAAGCTAATATATTGCTTGTTTATCATTTTCTGGGGTGGATAAATCTACGGCGTATCGAGCGCCGCGTGCGGGTTTGGATTTATCTCCGCGAGCACCGCACTTCGCCTTCCCAACACCGCCACCAGGGTGCACGGGAGCGTCGATACTTTCATATGTAAGGGGTGAAATTAATGACCTAATCTTCTCAATAAGAAAGCATGCTTTACCAGACTAATCCCCAAGCGCTGCGTGAGTGTGTGTGTGTGTGTGTGTGTGTGTGTGTGTGGGTGTGTGTGTGTGTGTGTGTGTGTGTGTGCATTTGCAGAAGACAGAACACAACCTGGAATATCCGCGTCCTCCGAAATCCAAATATCTCCAAATAAAATTTCTCTACCGAATACCGTCATTCTCCATCAAACCACAGTTTTCTCTACCAAACACCATGTCATCCATCACTATCTACCAAACACCACGTCCTCCAACACACTCTACCAAACACCACGTCCTCCAACACACCACAGTCTTCTCTACCAAACACCATGTCATCTATCACTATCTACCAAACACCACGTCCTCCAACACACTCTACCAAACACCACGTCCTCCAACACACAGTCTTCTCTCACCAAACACCCACATCCTCCAAACACACACATTCTCTACCAAACACCAACATTCTCCAACACAAACATACGAACACACACGTCATCTATCACTCTATCAAACACACGTCATCTACCTACCAAACACCACGTCCTCCAACACACCACAATCTTCTCTACCAAACACCACCAAACACCAACATTCTCCAACACGAAAACACACTCACCCTCTGCCAAACACCACATTCTCCAACACACTACCAAACACCACATCCTCCAAAACACCAAACACCACGTCATCTATCACTATCTACCAAACACCACGTCCTCCAACACACCACAATCTTCTCTACCAAACACCAACATTCTCCAACACAACCAACACAACACACTCTACCAAACACCACTCTACCAAACACCACCAAACACCACGAAACACATCATCCATCACCCTCTGCCAAACACCACATCTACCAAACAATGTCACATACCAAACACCACACTCCAAAACACCACAATCTGCCAAACACCAAACACCTACCAAACACCACATCCTCCAACACACCACAATCTTCTCTACCAAACACCATTCTCCAACACCACTGTCATCTTCTCTACCAAACACCACGTCCTCCAACACACCACAGTCTTCTCTACCAAACACCACGTCATCTATCACTATCTACCAAACACCATGTCCTCCATCACACCACAATCTTCTCTACCAAACACCAACATTCTCCATCAAACTCTACCAAACACATCCTCCAACACACTCTCCCAAACACCAACGTTCTTTATCACACTCTAACAAACACCCACATTCTCCATCACACTCTTCCCAACACCACATCCTCCAACACACTCTACCAAACACCCACATTCTCCATCACACTTTACCAAACACCACGTCCTCCAACACACTCTACCAAACACCCACAGCCCCCTCACTCTCACCAAACACCAAACATTCTTTATCACACTCTAACAAACACCCACATTCTCCCATTACACTTTACCAAACACCACATCTCCAAACACCTCCAACACACTCTCCAACACACTACCAAAACACCAACATCGCCATCACACTCTCCAACACACTCCAATCACATCACCAAACACCCATTCTCCAAAAACACACTCTAACCAAACACCACTCCATCACACCCTACACAAAAACCCACCTACAAACACTATACCAAACCCACCACGTCCTCCACCAACTCTACCAACACCAACACACTCTCACCAAACACCCAATACTCCCAACACCACATCCTCCATACACACTCTACCACACACCAATCACACTCCTCAAACACCAAACACATCCTCACAAACACCCAACACACTCTCCACACACTCTACCAAACACCCACATTCTCCATCACACTTTACCAAACACCATGTCCTCCAACACACTCTACCAAACACCCACATTCCCCCTCACACTCTACCAAACACCAACATTCTTTATCACACTCTTTCCAACACCACATCCTCCAACACACTCTATCAAACACCACACATCTCACACTCTACCAAACACCACATCATCCATCACACTCTACCAAACACCCACATTCTCCATCACACTCTTACCAACACCACGTCCTCCAACACACCACATCTTCTCTACCAAACACCAACATTCTCCATCACACGCTACCAAACACAGACGCTCTCAATCATCAAAAATCTTTTTCTTCTACACCTGTCTTCTCCATCAAACCCTGACATCTCCATGAGCACCAAAATTCGAGCTCTCACTGCAGTCATATTCTACACCAAACCCCAACATTCTTCACCGCACCACAATATTCTCCACCAAAAACCCACAACCAAAACATCATTACAATCACTAACATTCCACATCAAACCACATTAAGCACAATCACAATGTTCTCCAGCAAAAACCCACAAACATCACCAATCTCCACTAAACACCAGCAAACACTCAGGTTTTCAACACAGCAGTAGTATTCGACAAGAAAGCCTTGCGCATGTGCGTGTGCGTGTGTGTGTGTGTGTGTGTGTGTGTGTGTGTGTGTGTGTTAAATATTCACAATGTGCGGAAGGACACAGGGCTGAAAGATCTGCTTCCTGCAGCCACCCCTCAAATTAAAGCTCCATTTACTTACTTGGCACCAAATTGCTCTGAAGCGTTTCATTAGGAAAATGAACAGACGGAGAGGAAAAAAAAAAGAAAAAGAAAATCAATGGAGTCGGAAAATTAAGTTCGCAATTAAAGAGCGAAACGAATGAATGAAGTCAGGAACGTCGACTCTGTGGCTCTGACGTGCTTAATGAGACAACGTCTCCCGTTTCTATTGACCTCATACCCTGCGTATGTCTCATATATTTATTTAGCATTAGCCGAGACACACACACACACACACACACACACACACACACACACACACACACACAACACAAGACATGACAATATGGTTATGGTTGTTTGTGATTAATGAGATATTTCATGTCGGATCTCAGCACACCCGAGACTCTGCGGTTGGTGATAAACCCGAGTGACAGTTACACGCCATCGACTCGACCTTATACAGAGATAACGATCTGAACTAGCTGCTCCGGGTGTCATAATTATTGGCACCTCTTTAGAAGTGTTTATGAGTCCTCGCTCCGTGTTTTCGGATCTCATTCAGATTTACTGGCGGTGCGTGGACCCTTTTCGAAATGCGGGGGTGCCAATAATTATGATGCGTGTGTGTTTCTTTATATGAATATGTTACATTTTTTCACATGCTAAAGGTTAACATTCTCCACTACACGCCATCTCCACTAAACACTAACACAAACACTAATTACCAAACATAAACACTATCACTGTCCAGCAAACACCAACACTAACACTCACTACCAAACACCAACACTGTCCAGCAAACACTAACAACACATTGTCCAGCAAACACTAACACACTCCACAAACACTAACAACGACATTGTCCAGCAAACACTAACACAAACACTAACACAAACACTAACAACGACATTGTCCAGCAAACACTAACAACGACATTGTCCAGCAAACACTAACACAAACACTAACTACCAAACACAAACACTAACAACGACATTGTCCAGCAAATACTAACACAAACACTAACTACCAAACACAAACACTGTCCAGCAAACACTAACACAAACACTAACTACCAAACACAAACACTAACAAAGACGCTGTACAGCAAACATAAACACTAACTACCAAACAAAAACACAAACACTAATGCTGTCCAGCAAACACCAACACAAACACTAACTACTAAACACAAACAAAAACACTGTCCAGCAACCACTAACACAAACACTAACTAGCAAACACAAACACAGTTTACCAAACACTGGGATTTTCCACTAAACACACGATAGCACGATAGAGTTCTATGGTAATAAATGTTCTAGGTGAAGATGGTATTTGGATCACTGTTCAGTTTGAAAGCGGATGATGTTTTGGAGATGACAGTGGTTCTGAAGCTGGTCGTATCTGGAGCAGACGTGTAGGAGATTCCCGGCCGAGTGTATTTTCTTTACAACCTCATAATTACCGTGAAAGAGAAAAGAAAAGAAAAAAAAAGTTTTCTAAGAAGAGATTCATCCCGGAGCTCCGAAACAACCGGAAATGTGCGGCTCATCAGGAACGACGTACGATGAAGAAGAAGAAGAAGAAGAAGGAAAAAAGGGAAAAAGTGTGGCTGTGTTTTTAACAAGACCTGAACAGATGTGTCGATAATGGATGGCTGCGAGCGCGGAGAGGTTACGGCTCAGACGCTGACAAGGCGCACGGCCTCGTTTGTCACGGGAGGAGAAAGTGTCTCTTTAGCTCTGAGACAGAGATGAAGACACACAGAGGTCCCTGAACATCTGCCAGCGAGTCACAGGGAGCCGCCGTGTGTGTCATTAATTGTGATGAAATCATTTAAAGCCATCAGGAAGAAATGAGGTTGTTAAGACGAGTGCTCTCTCTCTCACGCACACACACACACACACACACACACACACACACACTCCTGCGTGGCATCCTGGCAGGCTTTGTCTTCTTCTGTGATGCGCTTTTTTGACAACGTGTGTAAAGCGTCTGTTTCACACTTTCTCTACGTGTGACGCCGTTTCCGATGCGAGCTTGTCGTGCTCCTGGCTGTTGTGATCTAAGCATTTATACGTGTGTGTGTGTGTGTGTGTGTGTGTGTGTGTGTGTGATTGCCGTGCCTGATTGCCCCAGGGGGCTAATAGCGAGGGTAAATTATGCCCCTGTGTTAAACAGGAGGGCAGGAAAGAAGTAAATGTGGTCCTCCATTTTACAACGAAAACAGCAATAATTGCGTCTGAAATGACTAAAAGCACATGCGGACGCTTCCTGTTCGCGTCCCCCTCATTTTTACCCCTGTTTTTAAAAATAAAAAACATCCACTTATTTCTTTTCTTTTACTGCCATTTTGTGATCTCTTCAAAAATAGCAGCGCAGACAGTAGTGGAAAAATCTTGAACTGGAAATTACCTCCTAATAATTGTGTGTTGAGGGGGAGGGGGTGAAGTGTATCGTGTGTGTATGTGTGTGTGTGTGTGTGTGTGTGTGTGTGTGTGTGTGTGTGTGGAGATGTTCCCTGATGGGTGCAGAGTTGATCCTGAAAGGGTGAGGAATGTGAAGGTTCTGCAGGTGCATATCAAACAAAGATATTCCAGACTTGATTTCTTCATTAAACACCAATATTCACTATAAAAGTGACCAGTGTGAGGATCTGCTGACTATTGCACATGATCATCAGCCTTCACTTCATCAAACACCAACACACTCCATCAAACACCAACACAATCCATTAAACACCAACACACTCCATCAAACACCAACACACTCCATCAAACATCAACACACTCACACATCAAACACCAACACAATCCATTAAACACCAACACTCTCCATCAAACACCAACACAATCCATTAAACACCAACACACTCCATCAAACACCAACACACTCCATCAAACACCAACACACTCCATTAAACACCAACACACTCCATCAAACACCAACACACTCCATAAAACACCAACACACTCCGTCAAACACCAACACACTCCATCAAACACCAACACACTCCATAAAACACCAACACACTCCGTCAAACACCAACACTCTCCGTCAAACACCAACACAATCCATTAAACACCAACACACTCCGTCAAACACCAACACACTCCATCAAACATCAACACACTCCATAAAACACCAACACACTCCGTCAAACACCAACACACTCCGTCAAACACCAACAAATACCAACACACTCCATCAAACACCAACACACTCCATTAAACACCAACACACTCCATCAAACACCAACACAATCCATTAAACACCAACACACTCCATCAAACACCAACACACTCCATTAAACTCCATCAACACACTCCATCAAACACCAACACTCCTCAAACACAATCCATAAACACCAACACATTAAACACCAACACACTCCATCAAACACCAACACACTCCATAAAACACCAACACACTCCGTCAAATACCAACACTCTCCATCAAACACCAACACAATCCATTAAACACCAACACACTCCGTCAAACACCAACACACTCAAACACCAACACACTCCGTCAAATACCAACACACTCCATCAAACACCAACACAATCCATTAAACACCAACACACTCCGTCAAACACCAACACACTCCATTAAACACCAACACACTCCATCAAACACCAACACACTCCATAAAACACCAACACACTCCGTCAAACACCAACACACTCCATCAAACATCAACACACTCCATAAAACACCAACACACTCCGTCAAATACCAACACTCTCCGTCAAACACCAACACAATCCATTAAACACCAAACACCAACACACTCCGTCAAACACCAACACACTCCATCAAACATCAACACACTCCATAAAACACCAACACACTCCATTAAACTCTAACACACTCTATTAAATACCAACACACACCATTAAACACCAACACTCTCCATTAAACACCAACACACTCCATTAAAGACAAAAATACTCCATCAAACACCAACACACACCATTAAACACTAACACACTCTATTAAATACCAACACACGCCATTAAACACCAACACACAAAAATATTCCATTCAAACACCAACACACTCCATTAAACACCAACATACTCCATCAAACACCAACACACTCTGTCAAACACCAACAAACTCCATCAAACACCAACACACTCCATTAAACACTAACACACTCTATTAAATACCAACACACACCATTAAACACCAACACTCTCCATTAAACACCAACACGCCATTAAACACCAACACACGCCCTTAAACACCAACACACTCCATTAAACACCAACACACTCCATTAAAGACAAAAATACTCCATCAAACACCAACACACTCTGTCAAACAGCAACAAACTCCATCTAATACCAACACACCCCATCAAACACAGACACATTCCATACCAACACACTCCATCAAACACCACCACACTCCATTCAAACACCAACACACTCTAACACACTCTATTAAATACCAAACACCAACACAACTCTCCATTAAACACCAACACACTCCGTCAAACACCAACACACTCCATCAAACATCAACACACTCCATTAAAACACCAACACACTCCGTCAAATACCAACACTCTCCGTCAAACACCAACACACTCCATTAAACACCAACACACTCCATTAAACACACCAAACACCAACACACTCCATTAAACACCAACACACGCCATTAAACACCAACACACTCCATCAAACACCAACACATGCCATCAAACACCAACACACTCATTAAACACCAACACATGCCATTAGACACCAACATACTCCATCAAACACCAACAAACTCCATTAAACACCAACACACTCAATCAAACACAAAAATATTCCATCAAACACCAACACACTCCATTAAACACCAACACACTTCATCAAACACCAACATACTCCATTAAACACTAACACACTCCATCAAACAAGGTTGTAGTTGGAGGGTGGAGGTTGTAGTTGGAGGGTGGAGGTTGGAGTTGGAGGTTGGAGGTTGGAGGTTGGAGGTTGGAGGGTGGAGGTTGGAGTTGGAGGTTGGAGTTGGATGGTGGAGGTTGGAGTTGGAGGGTGGAGGTTGTAGTTGGAAGGTGGAGGTTGGAGTTGGAGGGTGGAGGTTGTATTTGGAGGGTGGAGGTTGTATTTGGAGGGTGGAGGTTGTAGTTGGAGGGTGGAGGTTGTATTTGGAGGGTGGAGGTTGGAGTTGGACGGTGGGTGGAGGTTGGAGGGTAGTTGGAGGGTGGAGGTTGTAGTTGGAGGGTGGAGGTTGTAGTTGGAGGGTGGAGGTTGGAGGGTGGAGGGTTGGAGGTTGGAGGTTGGAGGGTGGAGTTGGAGGGTGGAGGTTGGAGGGTGGAGTTGGAGGGTGGAGGTTGGAGGGTGGAGGGTTGGAGGGTGGGTTGGAGTTGGAGGTTGGAGGTTGGAGTTGGAGGGTGGAGGTTGGAGTTGGAGGTTGGAGGTTGGAGTTGGAGGGTGGAGGTTGGAGTTGGAGGGTGGAGGTTGTAGTTGGAGGGTGGAGGTTGTATTTGGAGGGTGGAGGTTGGAGTTGGACGGTGGAGGTTTTAGTTGGAGGGTGGAGGTTGGAGTTGGAGGGTGGAGGGTTGGAGTTGGAGGGTTGGAGGTTGGAGTTGGAGGTTGGAGGTTGGAGGGTGGAGTTGGAGGGTGGAGGTTGGAGGTTGGAGGGTGGAGTTGGAGGGTGGAGGTTGGGTTGGAGGTTGGTTGGAGGGTGGAGGTGGAGGGTGGAGTTGGCGGGTGGAGGTTGGAGGTTTGGGTTGGAGGGTGGAGTTGTAGGTTTGAGGGTGGAGGTTGTATTTGGAGGGTGGAGGTTGGGTTGGAGGTAGTTGGAGGGTGGAGGTTGGAGGGTTGGAGGGTTGGAGGGTGGAGTTGGAGGGTGGAGGTTGTAGTTGGAGGGTGGAGGTTGTAGTTGGAGGGTGGAGGTTGGAGGTTGGGGGTGGAGGTTGGAGGGTGGAGGTTGGAGGTTGGAGTTGGAGGGTGGAGGTTGTATTTGGAGGGTGGAGGTTGTATTTGGAGGGTGGAGGTTGGAGGGTGGAGGTGTTGTAGTTGGAGGGTGGAGGTTTTGAGGGAGGTTGGAGGGTGGAGGTTGGAGTTGAGGTTGGGGTGGAGGTTGGAGGGTTGGAGGTTGGAGGTTGGAGGGTGGAGGTTGGAGTTGGAGGGTGGAGGTTGTAGTTGGAAGGTTGGAGGTTGGAGTTGGAGGGTGGAGGGTGGAGGTTGGAGGGTGGAGATTGTATTTGGAGGGTGGAGGTTGTATTTGGAGGGTGGAGGGTGTTGTAGTTGGAGGGTGGAGGTTGTAGTTGGAGGGTGGAGGTTGGAGTTGGAGGGTGGAGGTTGGTTAGTTGGAAGTTGGAGGTTGGAGTTGGAGGGTGGAGGTTGGAGTTGGAGGGTGGAGGTTGTATTTGTAGGGTGGAGGTTGTATTTGGAGGGTGGAGGTTGGAGGGTGGAGGTTGTTGCTGTGGGATTTGAATGGAATGGCAGTGTGTATGTGGGTTTGTAGAGCAGAAAACAGGAGGTCTTTGTAGCACAAGCAGGAACGGAGGCAAGGCCACCTCTGAGCTGGGTGTGTGTGTACGTGTGTTTGTGTGTTTGTATCTGTGTGTGTGTGTGTGTGTGTGTGTGTGTGTGTGTGTGTGTGTGTGTGTGTGTGTGTGTGTGTGTGTGTGTGTGTGTGAGGGTAAAAGTTGCTTTGAGCAGGAGATTATTGGTGCGCCACAATTTACAAGAGATGTGCCGTCATTAGTTGTGTAGAAGCAAACCGCTGAGTAAATCTGCCATGAAATACAAGACTGGAGCTGTAAAACCAGAGCATGTGCATCAAACTCGAACCAGATGAGGAACACTGAAGGACAGTGTGTGTGTGTGTGTGTGTGTGTGTGTGTGTGTGTGTGTGTGTGAAAGTGAAAAAGCAACGGCAAGAACGAGAGGTTTGCGTGTAATTACGGCATAAGTGTATGTGTGTCTAAGTGTGTGTGTGTGTGTGTGTGTGTGTGTGTGTGTGTGTGTGTGTGTGTGTGTGTGTTACACTCTATAAAATAATGGCTCTCAGAAGCACCCACAGGCCCACACGGAAACACTCGCCAAAAACAGCAGAAACAACACAGTCCCTGGCTGAAGGCCACTGGTCCTGCGGGATTATGGGATTGTGGAGGACACCCATCAAACTGCCCCACCACACACACACACACACACACACACACACACACACACACACACACACACACCATATATACTTCTGTAGAGCTTCTTTTATACCGCAGGAACTTTTTAGGAACTCGTGAACTTTTCCACCAGATTTTGTTTCCTGTTAACAAACTGCTTTTATTTCTTTATTTGGTATTTTCCATCTCTTGGGGGCGGAGCTTGTAGCTTGTGAACATCTCTGATTGGTCCAATTAGCTGGATTTTGAGGAACCAAAAGTGAAAAGTAGCTTGAAATGTAATTTTGTTTAAGATGTTTGTATGTGGGTTCTTCTGCTTGACCTGCTTTCCATGTAGATCACACTGTTCTTCGTTGGTTTTTGCACTTTTTCCACTGAATTCTCAAGTATCTCAATGGGGTTCTGTAGATATCTCATAGTACATCATCGATCTCTGGCATTCCACTGGGTTCCAAGTATATCCTTCTCCAGTGTGTCACTGGATTTACTGGTGTCCTGTCCCATTCGTTTCTGCAGGATCTCTCTGGGTTCTCCTGTTTTCTCTGCTATGCTCTTCAGTGTATTGTTGTGTTTTCCAGTTTCTCATGTGTTTATCAACAGGTTCCTCAATGTGATGGATAAAGGAATATCAGAAGGTTCTCCACAATCCTGCTGGTTTCCTCAAAATGACATAGAAAATCCTTAGAATCCCTCAGGACAAAAACCATTGGTTATCATTAATCTTGATTGACCACCAGGTTCCTATGGGTTCTCCTGCATGTTCTCCAGGATAAAGCTACTTTACCAGTATATAGGGTTCTCCACCTTTTCCTTTAATTGCCGGGTTTTCCATTGTGTTCCGTAGTTCTCCAGTAGATGGTTGGTTTTTGCATTACATTGTCGAGTTCTCTGGCGTGTCCCTGATGTTCTGTTGCGGTTCTGGTGTCTTGTTTCTGCTCCTCGGAAAAGGACAAGTGTGTTTTCTCTCGCTCTCAGCGAGACCACTTATTTCCAGCCGGTGGTTCTTGTGTAACCTGTCATTTGATCGTTCTCAGGGCCTTGAGAGGTTTAAGATCTTGTGCAGGACTTGCTGTGTTCACACACACACACACACACACACACACACACACACAGCTATCTGCAGGATGTTGATGAATCAGATGCCACACAGAATCGACTTCTCACACGTTTCTTCAGCTTTTTTCTCCCGATGATCTCGTCTGGTCTCCATTTTCTCCGGTGCGATTCTCCCATATCTCACCAGGTTCTTCAACGGATGTTCTGGTGTGTTTCACGTGTTCTGTAGTGTCTTGTATGATGTGTGGCTTGGGAAATGATTAGGTTCCTCCGGTGTAGACACATCAGAGTACATCTTGCGAGGTTCTTCAGAATACCAACTAGGTTTGCTTCATCAGGTTTCCACATTGTAGCATTCAACAGTCCGGTACAAACCCCTTGGAAATTTCTTTGTGGAAACCACCTCCTCCAGAATAAAGAGGAGAGGGAACATCTGGCTTGTTCTCTGAACATTAGTACCTGTGGAATCAGCAGCTGGAAAAGTTCCATCAACGCTGAATTACATCTCCATGTTTTAGACCCAGAAAAGGTGTATTTGAGGGAAGATGTTGATGTGAGGAAGACTTCATTTCTTTAACATCTTGAAGTTACTAACAGAAGAATAGAATCATGCTCAAGGTACCAAAAGTGGCAGCTTGGTGATACCGGGCCTCGAACCGACGACCTCCTGACCAGTAGCCCAGCACACCAGTGAGCCACACCCAAAGTGGGTACGTGTCACAGAGGATGGTTTAGATGGATAGAAGATTCCGGCTGCTGAACTGGTCTGTGTGCTGTTTAGACCTTTCATCATCAAACAACAAACACAACAAAGGAAACCCAGAACTGTAGAGCAGCAAAAATCCTGTAAAACACACACACATATGGGAGAACTTTCCACAAATAGCTCTCCTCACTTCCGCAAATAGATACGGACAGAAGACGTGAGAGGGGAAACATTTGGTTTGTTGATGTATCATAAGGTTCTCCTGTGTTTGTAGGTATATTGTTGGGTTTTTAGAGTGTATACTTTAGTGGGTTCTCTAGACTCATATTAGGTTCCTCTGTATCTCCTTGGGTTCTGCAGGTCAGTTTAAGGTTGTGGACTTTGTAGCTTCGTTATTAAAATAAGAAGCTCTGGTAGCGTTTGAAGGCGTATGATTTGTTGGGTGTTCTCCGGCGTCGGTAAACGGCGA
>JACRUU010000003.1:19364256-19369256 GCA_030449085.1 Kryptopterus vitreolus
GGATTAGCATGCAGCGCAAATAAATAAAATTTTTAAAAAATACAAAAATACTTGAAATATATAATCGTTATATCATATACATTAAATACATGAATATTAAATAAATGTGTAATCTGAAATAATATAAAATAATTATCCAATAAGTCTGTCATTATATAATAACAAAACATTTTTTGTGGATTTTTTTTTTCAAGAAATGTAATTGAATTTATTTTTCAATAAGTTCTTTCTTTCTTACTTGCTTTAAATGAAATAATCTTTAGTGATTTGGAAAACAAGGAGCACGGTGGTTTAGTGTTTAGCACGTTCGCCTCACACCGCCAGGGTCCGGGTTCGATTCCCGTCTCGGCCATGTGTGTGTGGAGTTTGTGCATGTTCTCCCCGTGTCTCAGGGGGGGTTTTTTTCTCCGGGTTCTCCGGTTTCCCCCCGGTCCAAAAACATGCACGGTAGGTTGATTGGCACCTTGGAAAATTGTCCCTAGTGTATGAATGTTGTGTGTGTGTGTGTGTGTGTGTGTGTGTGATGGGTTGGCATTCCATCCAGGGTGTATCCTGCCTTAATGCCCATAGACGCCTGAGATAGACACAGACTCCCCGTGACCCGAGGGAAGATCGGATAAAGCGGTAGAAGATGAATGAATGAATGAATGAATGAATGAATGAATGATTTGGAAAACAAAATGTATTTTGGTATTAAATGATTTTAGATTTTGTTCCAAAAGTGTATTAATAGTGGAATAAATTAACGAATAATATAACACAATGTAGAAAATTATTACCAATAAAATAAAGTGAAACTTAAATCTTAAAACTTAGAATTTTCATTAATTTTTGTTGTACGATCACAAAACCTTTGAGTAAATAGTAAATGTTAAGAAAAAAAGTCGTCTCCAGGTTTTATAACAGATTATAAAAATAAATTTGAAGAAATATGTGAAAATAAAGATTCATTCATTAATCTAATTAAAGAAATTAATTTAATTCATATTTGATCTTTTTTTACAATTATGTCATTAATGTTATTCTATTTTTTATCCGATTAATAAACAAACAAAAAATAAATAGATGTTAAATATTTATTTAAATTATTAAAATTGAGATAAGTGTTTTTTTTAATAAAAAAAAATGTGTGTGTGTGTCAGATCTGAATGTGAAGTGATGATGATGATAAAATAATAATGATAATAATGTTTGTGAGATTTGTGTGTGAAGGACAGAATAAAACATAAACCACCAACAAAAAACCTCCATTATTTATTTCTTATTTCTGACCTGAAAGGGCTCGTTAGCGACGATGCTACAGAGCTGCGTTAGCGTGTTTAACATGGCCGACACGTAGGGGCACATATGTCCATGTCAGATATATATATATATATATATATATATATATATGTAGAGAGAGAGAGAGAGGCAGAGAGAGAGAGAGAGAGAGAGAGATGAGAGAGAGAGAGATGGAGAGAGCGAGAGAGAGAGATGGAGAGAGAGAGAGATGGAGAGATAGAGAGAGAGAGAGAGAGAGAGAGAGAGAGAGATAGAAGAGAGAGAGAGAGATGGAGATGGAGAGATAGAGAGGAGCGGAGAAGAGAGAGAATGGAGAGAGAGAGAGAGATGATATATCTATAGAGAGAGAGATGGTAGATAGAGAGAGAGATGAGAGAGAGAGAGAGAGATAAGAGAGAAGGCAGACGAGAGATGGAGAGATAGAGAGATGAGAGAGAGAGAAGAGAGAGAGAGAGAGAGATGGAGATGAGGGAGATGGAGAGAGAGATAGAGAGAGATAGAAGAGAGAGAGAGAGAGAGAGAGATAGAGAGAGAGAGATGGAGAGAGAGAGAGAGAGAGAGATGGAGATAGAGAGAGAGAGAGAGAGAGAGAGAAGAGATAGATAGAGAGAGATAGAGAGAGAGGAGTCAGAGAGAGAGATCGATAAGAGAGAGAGATAGAAGAGAGAGAGAAAGGAGAGAGAGAGAGAGGATAGAGAGAGAGAGAGATGGAGATAGAGAGAGAGAGAGAGAGAGATCAGAGAGAGAGAGAGATAGAGAGATGAGAGAGAGAGATAGAGAAAGAGAGAGAGAGAGAGAGAGAGAGAGAGAGAGAGAGAGAGAGAGAGAGAGATGAGAGGAGAGAGAGAGAGAGAGAGAGAGAGAGAGAGGAGAGAGATAGAGAGAGAGAGATGGAGATAGAGAGAGAGAGAGATGGAGAGAGAGATGAGAGAGAGAGAGAGAGAGAGATGGAGAGAGAGAGAGATGGAGATAGAGAGAGAGAGAGATAGAGAGAGATAGAGATGGAGCAGAAGAGAGAGAGAGAGAAGAGAGAGAAGAGAAGAGAAGAAGAGGAGAGAGAGAGAGAAGAGAGAGATGGAGAGAGAGAGATAGAGAGAGAGAGAGAGAGGAGAGAGATGGAGAGATGGAGAGGAGAGATAGAGAGAGAGAGAGAGAGAGATGAGAGAGAGAGAGAGAGAGAGATGGAGAAGAGAGAGATGAGATAGAGGAGAGAGAGAGAGAGAGAGATAGAGAGATGAGATGAGAGAGATGGAGAGAGATGAGAGATGAGATAGAGAGAGAGATAATAATGAGATAGAGAGAGATAGAGATAGATGAGAGATAGAGAAGAGAGAGATGGAGAGAGAGAGAGATAGAGAGAGAGAGAAGAGAGAGATGAGAGAGAGAGAGAGAGAGAGAGATGGAGATAGATAGATAGATAGATAGATTGAGATAGAGATGGAGATAGAGAGAGAGAAGAGAGAGAGATGGAGAGAGAGAGAGATAGAGAGATAGAGATAGATAGAGATGGAGAGAGAGACTGCAGGGAGACTTGGACAGTGACTTGATGCAGGACGTGAGCAGCATTTTGTTTCTGAGACGCCGAGTTTCTTCCCTCAAATCTCCGTCTGACTGAAATCAAACCCGAGTCCAGTAACAGTTTCACAACCATCCCTTCTGTCCCACTACTCACCCTACAAACACTAACACACAACTAATCCTCATCACTACACACACTACACACACTACACACAACTACACCAACTACACACACTACACACAACTAAACACTATTACACACACAACTAAACCTCACTCCCACACACACACTACACACAACTCACAACTCACACACTACATACAACTACAACACACACACTACACACACTACACACAACTACACACAACTACACACAAAACCTCCTCACTACACACACTACACACACTACACACACCTCTCACTACACACACACACACTACTCACACTACACCTCCTCACTACACACACTACACACTACACACACTACACACAAACTACACACACACAACTACATACAACTACACACAACTACACACACTACACACAACTACACACAACTAACACACAACTAAACCTACACTCACTACACACACTACACACAACTAAACCTCCTCACTACACACACTACACACTACACACACACACACACTAACACACTACACACACTACACAACTCACAACACACACACCTCAACACTACACACACTACACACACACACTACACACACACACTACACACACTACACACACTACACACACTACACACAACTAAACCTCCTCATTACACACATTGCTCACAACTAACCACACTACGCACACTACACACAACTAAACACTATACACTACACACATCACACACTATACACTACACACACTACTACACAAACACAACTACTCCTCAACACACTACGCACACACACTCACAACTAAACACACACATTACACACTACACACTACACACTACACACACACACACACACACTACACACACTATACACACAACTACTACACACACTACACACACTACACATACACACTACACTACACACTACATACACTACACACAACTAAACACTATACACTACACACACTAGACACATTATACACTGCACATATCACACACTATACACTACACACAAACCACACACTATACACTACATACACTATGCATACTATACACTACAACACTATACACACTATACACTACACACAACACACACAATACACACAAAACTACACACTCACCATGCTACACACACTTCATGTACCTGTTTAACCCTTTGCGTGCCACATGTAATGACATGGCAGGTCACATTTAGCCCGCGAGCCTCGAGTTTGACACGTGATTCACACACTATACACTACTATTCACACATGCACGTTTCCTAGTGTGTGTATGAACCTCCTGTATTTTTTGTGTGTTTGTCACTATGTAGGGTTTTTCACCTGTTGCCTAACAGACTGCACCTTTTACAAACTGGTGCAGTGATGTGTTCCATGATTGCTTAGTGACCGTTTAATGTTTTTTATGTATTTATTTATGTATGAATGAATAAAAAATATATATATTTATTTATTTATTTATTTATTTATTTCTTTGCTTGCTGTAACGAGGAGAAATGAAGCGGACTTGATTTTGACATTCGGATCAGGTGTGTGTGTGTGTGTGTGTGTGTGTGTGTTGAAGGAGATGAAGGGAGGGAGGTAAAGGACACTTCAAAGTGCTCTCTATACTGCTGTATATCTGTCTGTATGTCTGTCTGTCTGTCTGTCTGTCTCTCTCTCTTTCGTCACCTGCTGATGTGCTCCAGGTGTTTTATAGCAGCAAGGTTTCAGACAAAGCGCATTTTCTGCCAATCCTTTTGTCTGGAGCGGTGAATTCCTCCTCCAGATGGTGGACAGGCCTCTGTGGACAACGCCAGATCGCCAAACACATGCCAAGAGAAGAGCCACGTGTGTGTGTGTGGTGTGTGTGTGTGTGTGTGTGTGTGTGTGTGTGTGAGGAAGGTCAGTGTTTAAACACATATTCTAAGCGGACAAAGAGAAAATCTCAATGTCCTGTTACGCTACGTTATTCAACTGTAATGGACTGACTGGAGGTTCGGACCTCACACACACACACACACACACACACACACACACACACACACACACACACGTCATTAGCACAACAACTAAATGTCAGTAATAACCATAATGG
>JACRUU010000003.1:19379256-19381756 GCA_030449085.1 Kryptopterus vitreolus
TCAGTGTACTTTACACTCTACACCACATCTGCAGTGTACTTTACACTCTACACCACACAGTGTACTTTATCTGCAGTGTACTACACCACATCTTGCAGTGTACTTTACACTCTACATCACAGGCCAGAGTTCACACTGTAATTTACAGTGAGTTTTAGACTGTATTTTAAATCAGACTTACACCAGATAGTCATTGTATGTTACATTGTATTTACAGTACTTTACTTGATATTAAACATGCATTAAACTTTACACTGTACTTTACATCTTATTTCACACTTCACACAAGATTTACATCCAAAGCGACTTACAAATGAGCAATTGAGGGTTAAGAATCCAACACCTTAACCCCTGTGCTACCACCTCCTATCACCAGATTTTACACTTTACATTACATCATAGGTTGCAGTGTACTTGACATATTTTACACTGTACTTTCAATTATACTTTACACTTAGAAGGTAAAATAGACTGTTACACTGTAAAGTTTACACTGTACTTTATATTTTACATTATAATTTAGACTTAATGTCGAGTATTTACACAGTGCACAGTTTTTGTTGTAAAGCTTACACTGTACATTGCATCAAAGTTTACACTTTATATTTTAAATGATACTTTACAATTAAAGTTTACACTTTATATTTTAAATGATACTTTACAATTAAAGTTTACACTTTATATTTTACATTGTACTTTACACTTCAGGGTATTTCTTCCTTTCCCTCATCCCTTCTTCTCCTCCTCCTCATCTTATCTCTACGTCCCATATCCCATCTCTCCCTCCTGTCCCTCATCCTATTTATCTGCATCGTCCGACCCTTCTTCCATCTCGTCCCGCCTTCTCCTCCTGTCCCTTGTTCTCCAGCTGTAACCTATAAGCTGGAACTCGCAGCGATGGGGTCCAGATGCTGCCATTTCTCTCCACCATCCCTCTGCATACACATGGAATTCTCATCACTCTCTCTCTCTCTCTCTCGCTCTGTCTCTCTCTCTCTTGCTCTGTCTCTCTATTTCATGTCTTCCCTTTGTCTTTTCTATCTGTCTATCACTTTAAATTTCTTTCTATCTACCTGGCTCTTTAGAATTCTCTCTTTGTGTTTAATCTATCTTTCTCTCTCTCCCTCTCTCTCTCTCTCTCTCTCTCTCTCCTCCACATGTGGAACTGGCTCAGGTTGAGCGACATTCTCAGTAATGTTCATGTCCTTGTAAAACATTTTGCTTCCTCTTGCTTTTTTTCCTCTTTGCGGTTTCTCCCTGACTTCAGCGACTGTTCCAGCAGATCCAGATGGAACCGCTAACCCGACACCCCTCATCCCTCTCTCCCTCCCTCCCTCTCTGTCTGTCTCTCTCTCTCTCTCTCTCTCTCTCTCTGTGACAGTCTGCCCTGTACAATGGGTCCTTCTTTTTACTCAAACAGCGCTGACATCTGGCCGCAGTGTGTCGCCCTGTTCATCAGGCCTTGTGTGAAGGAATGTGTGTGTGTGTGTGTGTGTGTGTGTGTAGGGAGACTCTGTAGGGGGCACAACACAACTCCTTTCCTGATTCACTTACTCCAGGATGTCCTCTGGCGACGGAGTCCTAATTCACTTACACCCTTCTGTTCCAATGTAGGGGTCAAAACGTCCCCACTTACATGTTTACCTCCAAACATCTCGCCCTTAAAGTTCCATGTCCATCACCGAGACGATGTTCAGGATGTTCTGGATCCCGAGCAGCTGTTGCTCCTGAGAAGCGCTTCCAGCCGCGTCTCACACTGCCATCTGACCTGCTTCTTTTAGAAACATCTCACTCCACGTTTGCTCTCATGAGAAGACGGTCCTCTTTGGTGCAGGTTCAGTTCTGCCCCAGAGGAAGGTGTGTGAGAGGTTCCTGTGGTGCACTCATGAACCATTCAGTTCTCACAAATATCACGGCTGCATAGCGTGGGGAAAAGCAGATCTTCAGCGAGCTGGCTTTGTTGGACCAGGTTTGGATCGAACGAGACGTCCTCCAGGGTTTTGGTGAAGAACCAAGCGGGCGGAGAAGTCGAGTGTCCCAATACTTTTGGTAACATCACGTCGATGTGCAGATGCCAGGTCTGAAACTTGAGCGTGCACACACACACACACACACACACACACACACACACGTTCTCTCGCTCTCTGATTGTGAACACTCCTCCCCCGTCTCAGCCGAAGGTCACCTCAGTCTCAGCAAAATTTCCATCTTTGGTATTCCAGATCTTTTCGCTGATCTTTTTGGAAACGATCCTCCAGAGAAAACCTGCCTTGTGTCGCTCTACCTGCCTTCTCATCTACCCTTCTTCCATCAGTCTCTCCATCCATCCATCTGCTCTCCTTCCCTCTCTCCTTCCTCTGGTCCTCCTCCATCTTGTCCTAACCTGGTTCGTGTTATCGCAGGTTAATGCGTCATCCTCGAGGTGAAATTCCTCAGTTCATATGGTTATGATTTGGAGAAACGTCAGGCTGGATTTTTTTTGTTTGAAGGTATGCGCTTT
>JACRUU010000003.1:19386756-19391756 GCA_030449085.1 Kryptopterus vitreolus
CAGGCCCAGACACCACAGCCACTTCTTACACAATCCAGAGCACCATACCAATCTAGTATTGCACAAACCGATACTCCGCGGTGCACTATAAACCACATCCCCCTTACCACACTCATACACCTCTACAATTCTATTCATATACTCCCTGTGCACTATTACAACCAACATCCCGTTACCACTCATACACCATACCTCTCGAGTCACTATACTCCCATTGGACACCGGAGGTGGGACACAACAGCCCTCCGGACACACTCAGTGAGGACACCAGTACAGTGCGATATGCACTAGACGTCCATGGGCAATGACACACGATTCCCGTGTACATCACGCGAGACACAAGACAGTCGCTAGTCAAAGGACTCACCTGTGCAAACGAGACGACCACCAGCCACCCGGACAGGGCCCGCAGAAACAAAGTTATAGACCGTCTCGCCGGAGGATAAGAGACGACCGGCGGGGCAATATACACCACATACCCCGTTACAAACTAGACACAAGACATAGTCGTCTGATGCACATGTACTCCCGGTGGCCTATTACACCACACCCCCCCCCTCTTCGTGTTCCCCCTACCACGTACACACTCATTACACGAATACACACGTCTCTATTCACATACTCTCGGTGCCACTATATACACATACAAGTACCACACTCAGACACCATACAACTTCTATTCATATTACTCCCGGTGAACTATACACCACATCCCCCGTACACACTCATTACACCATAACGTTCTCTGATTCACTATGACTCCCTGTGCACGAGGAGACCACTCCCCGGGACAAACGCAGAAACCACTACAATATCTTTCACTAGAAGACCTGGGCACTGAGATCACCACAGCCCCGTACCATTACATCCATACACAATACAGTTTCTATGAACTATATCCCGGTGGGACACTATACACACATCCCCTTACAAATAGCACGCAATGCAGTAAAATCGCGATTCAATATTACTCCCTGTGCCATCTATACACAAATCCCCCCTACACACTCATACACCACAACGAACATCGGCTAGTACCTCTTCCTATGACTCCCTGATTGGGCATATATTACCACATCCCCGTTACACAACTCAGAAACCATTACAATCTCTATCATATACCCCTGTGCACTATACACACATCCCCCTTACACACTCATAACCATACAGTCTCTATTTCACTATACTCCCTGGGCACTAGATACCACCATCCCCGTTACACACTCATACCAACATACAAATCTCTATCACTAGACTCCCTTGTGCACTATGACACCCTCCCCCTTACACACTCACCTGCATATACACTTTTAGTTATTTTAGTCTTAAATAAGGGATCTGTGATCAGTGCCTGCCAGAACCTGACACAAACGCAGATGTTTTGACCGCGCGATGGGGGGAGACACAAAAAAAGATTAATGGAAAAAAAGAATAAAATAAAAAGAAAAAGAAAAACACACACACCAAAACACATACACACCAAGGGGACACAAAATCACACACACCACACAAACCACTCCCCCTCAGAGTTTTAGGGAGTGAGAGTGGTAAAAAGAGAGTGGGTGGTGACCGGTGTGTGAGCTGAGCGCACCTCCTGGCATGCGTTTGTAAGGCTGTGTGCTGTCTTGCTCTATATGGGGAGCGGCCCACCCGTTACGGTTAACGATGCGCGCACACAACCACATTAGAGAGACTGAAGAGCCTCATCGCCAAATTCAGAGACAATCGAGTAAGGGGACGATGGAGAGAAGGACAAGCAGAGCCAGGCGCGCGAGAGCCAGCGCGCGCCGCGAGAAGGAGAGCGGAGCCGCGCGCGCGCGCGCCACGAGAGCGCCGGCGCGCGCGCTCGCGCAGAGCGAGCGGGAGCGCGCGCGCGAGAGTAGAGAACGAGCGCGCGAGACGCGGCCGCGCGCGGGCGCGCCAGCCGAGCGCGGCGGCCTGAGCGCGAGCCGGCGAAAGAGAGCGCGGCCGAGCGCGCGCGCGCGCGCGCACACGGAGGAGCGAGCAGAGCGCGCGAGCGAGAGTACGAGACGGGAGACGCAAGGAGCGCGCGGAAGAGGCGATAGACGTCTGGCGGCAGCACGATGCGGGCGCGGCGAGAGAGAAACGAGAGCTCGTGCGCTCTCTGCTATCTCTCGAGTCACTATCTCGAGTCAGAGCGATCGCCTCTTCTCGCTCACGATATCGAGTGCATCGCTTCTCTATCGTTCTTCAGGCTCTATCTCTCTCTCTCTCGCAATATATGATCGTCATGCTCTCGCGATCGCGTATCAAGATCGCGCAGGCAGGATATATCGCGATCTCACTATCTCTCTCTTTCTCTCTCTCTCTCTCTCTCCCATCTCTCTATCTCTCCATCTCTCTCTCCCTCTCTCTCTCTATCAGTAAGGAGAGTGTTGCAGACATTATCAGATACATGATAATGGTATGCTGGAGATAGGATAAGATCTCTCTCATCTCTCTCTCTCTCTCATATCTCTCTCTCTCTCTCTCTTATCTTTCTTCATCTCTCTTTCTCTCTCTCTCCCATCTCTCTATCTCTCCATCTCTCTCTCTCTCTCTCTCTTCATCTCTCTTTCTCTCTCTCTCTCCCATCTCTATCTCTCCATCTATCTCTCTCTCAATCTCTATCTCTCTCTCTATCGCTCTCTCCCATCTCTCTTCTCTCCATCTCTCTCTCTCCCTCACTCCTCTCTCCCTCTATCTCTCTCTATCTATCTCTCTCTCTCTCTATCTTTCTTCATCTCTCTTTCTCTCTCTCTCTCCCATCTCTCTATCTCTCTATCTATCATCTCTCTCTCTCTCAGTAATGGATGAGTGTTGATGATGGAAGGTAAGCATACACTTTAGCTATCCTTTCTTTCTTTCTCTCTTTTTGTCCACTGTCATCTCTCTTTTTCTTACTAGTTCTCTCTCTCTCTCTCTCTCTCATTTATTTGTATATTGTATTCCTGTACACCCTCTACTCTTCTGTCTTGCTCTCTATTCTCTCTCTCATTTTTCCTCCATCCCTGAGAGAGTGATACAGAGGTGACCTATCGTTCCTCCACTCCTCCGTCTCTCTGTAACAACAATGAAACGGAATATTAACAAGTCACATTTACCTTTAATGACATCTCCCTCTCAAGACCGCGTCATCTCTATATAGCTCGCTCTCTAAGTCACTACTCTAGATACGCGCCATCTGCTCTCTCACACCCATGCTCGGCTCTATCATCTCCGCTCTCCCCCCAGCCCATATCTCTCTTGCTCTCTCTCCCTCTCTCCTCCTTCCTTCCCCTCTCTCTCTCTCTCTCTATCTCTCTCTATCTCTTTCCCTGTTTCCATCCCGCATTTCTCTTTCCCTTTTTTCCCTGCTGGATGTAGAGGGAATTCCCACCCCTGTGTCCGGGGAACGCCACGGTGTTCGTCTCTGACTTCAAAGCGTCGCGGGTCGTGTTTTAATGACCTCCTCAAACACGCCGCTCTCTTTCTCCCCGTCTGTCTCGTTCTCTCGCTCCGAGACGGAGATCGGGAGAACGCGGAGAGGAAATGGAGGCGTTATGGATAAGTGTCATCGGCGCGGGTCGATGGGAGGGAAATTGGATTTTCTTCAAGGTCAGCGACATTAAGGAGTGCGCGGGTTTCCGTCTCACCGGCCGTGTTTAATTAGAGAAAATAATGAATTTTGTTTGTAGCTGCGGCAGTCCACTCGTCCACTCCACTCCCTTCCACTCCACTCGTCCACTCCACTCCCTTCCACTCCACTCGTCCACTCCACTCCCTTCCACTCCACTCGTCCACTCCATTCCACCACTCCACTCCCTTCCACTCCACTCGTCCACTCCACTCCCTTCCACAGCCACGCTTCACACCGCTCCGTCCCAAACCACAATACAGTGACGTGTGAAAGGAACGAATCGTATGCTGTCTGTACACCACACATGCGCACACCCACACACACACACACACACACACCACACACACACACACACACCTCTTTCACATGTTGTAGTGGATATTATGTGGATATTTTATAATCCTTGAAACCTGTGGTGTGTGTGTGTGTGTGTGTGTGTGTGTGTGTGTGTGTGTGATCGATTCTCTCCCCTCCAGTAGTCATGTTGTCTTTGGTCATTACTGCCTCAGGCTCTGAGAGAGGGAGAGAGAGGGAGAGAGAGGGAGCGAGGGAGAGAGCTTTTTGTTCTCTTTAATAAGATCAGTTAGAGGGTCGTGGTCCCTCTTGTCGAGCTGCACCAGGGGACTGTGCTCTCCCTCATGGAGCTGCACCGTACGGCTCTCTGGGTCACTTTTCACAAACACAAAAACACCTGTCAATGAGAGCATGTGTGTGAGTGTGTGTGTGAGTGTGTGTGCTTGTGCATGAGTGTGTGTGTGTGTGTGTGTGTGGTGTGTGTGTGTGTGTGTGTGTGTGTGTGTTCCATGCTTCATTTCCTACATGTATCTCTCAAAACTGAATAAATTGATTTCATTTGCTCTTTCACTTAACGCTGCTGATTGTTTATTGGCAGTGCTGAGACACACACAACACACGCACAACGCACACACACACACACACACACTCACACACTACACACTCACACCCACAAAGGCTGCACCCGCACACACACACACACACACACAGGCACAATCACACACACACGCACACACACACACAAACACACACACAGCACACAAACACGCACACAGCCGAACACACAAAAAAACACAACGCGACACACGAGCACACTAACCCACGCACACACGCCACACACACCACCAGCCACACACGCGACACCACCACCACACAACGCACACACGCACACACACACACACACTCAGCAACCACACACACACACACACACAGCACACACAAACACAACACGCACACACGCAAAGACACACACCACACACACACACCACGACACACATCACACACACACTCTCACACACAAAACACACATCACAACAACACACTCAACACACACAAACACACATCACAACACGCACAGCACACATGA
>JACRUU010000003.1:19399256-19411756 GCA_030449085.1 Kryptopterus vitreolus
GTATATATATATATAATTAATTTTCTATCACTTTTTGGTTATATATATATATATATTTTTTTTTTTCATTATTAAATAGTTTTATTAAACCTAATCTAAATTCTCATTATTTTCTTGCGCGCGCGTGTGTGTGTGTGTGTGTGTGTGTGTGTGTGTGTGTGTGTGTATTACAGTATTACAGTAGAATACACACATTAGTTATGTTAATGCGAGGTGGCTGTGTCCTAAATCACCTTTGCGTGTTTGAGTTGTGATCGCGAGCGAGCAGGATTCATGTTTATATGTGTTTGTTGACACGCTTATTAACCGCTACGATATGACATCATGAATAGTTGTGCACCTGCAGAATAATAGTGCACTCGGTTTGGTGTGATTTTGGACGTAGCCGTGAGTGTGCGTGATTAGCTGGTGTGACGTGTGTGTGTGTGTGTGTTTAGCGAGATGGCAGCGTAAGTGTAAGGTTAGTTGGGGTAAGGGAATGTGTGTGTGTGTGTGTGTGTGTGTGTGTGTGTGTGTGGAGGGCGCTCATGACCTACACACACAAAAATGCCCCCGAATCCGTAGCCAGAGCACCGCAGGGGAAGAGCGTGGAGCGGCGAGATACAAAGCGGAGTGTGTGCTAACATCCATTACGTTAGCATAATGCAAGCCAGAGCACACACTGCGTTCTGCCAGAGGATTTACGCTCGTGTGTGTGTGTGTGTCAGAATAAGGTGTGTGTAGATCAGAGCATTCCATCCTCACGAGTCCAGTGATATCAATAAATAGTTATATTTATCATCCTTTATTTAAAACTGATGATGTTTTCTCGCACTGGAAGCTCCTGGTTCGGGACGTGGTGCGGAGCGAGATCACCTCGCGTGTGAAATCACATTTAAAGGATGATTATTACACCATGAATATATTTACATGTCACATAAATAATACACTTCACATAAAAACCTGAAATATAGATTTGGACTGAAAAGTAAAAGTGTGTGTGTGTGTGTGTGTGTGTGTGTGTGTGTGTGTGTTTCCATCTGCTCAACTTCAAAGCAGACAGAAAAAATATCTGCAAACATCTGCCCAGGGATACGGCCAGATATACATGCCCTCCGTGTGTGTGCCTGTGTGTGTGTGTGTGTGTGTGTATGTGTGTGTGTGTGTGTGTGTGTGTGTGTGTGTGTGCAGTATATGTACTACCATCAATATTGTTATCGTTACTGACGGACCAAACACCTATACACCTGTAAACACACACACTCAATACACTCCACACTACACCTGTATACACACACACACACATACATACACATACACACACTCTACACTCCACACTACACATGTATACACACACACACACACACACACTCAATACACTCCCACTACACCTGTATACATACATACACACACACACACACACACACACACACACTCAATACACGCCTCACTACACACACCTGTTTACATACATACACACACACACACACACACACATACACACACAAACACACACCCACACACACACACAACACACACACACACACCGTTTACACACACACACACACACACACACACACACACACACTCAATACACGCCACACTACACCTGTTTACATACATACACACATACACACACATACACACACACACAATACACTTCACACTACACCTGTATACACACACACACACACACACATACATACACATACACACACTCTACACTCCACACTACACCTGTATACACACACACACACACACATACACATACACACACTCTACACACTCCACCACACACACCCTGTATACACACACACACACACATACATACACATATCCCACACACTCTACACTCCACACTACACCTGTCACACACACACACACACACACACACACACACACACACTCAATACACTCCACACTACACCTGTATACACACACACACACACACACACTCAATACACTCCACACTACACTTGTATACATACATACACACATACACACACTTTCAATACACTCCACACTACACCTGTATACATACATACACACACACACACACACACTCAATACACTCCACACTACACCTGTTTACATACATACACACATACACACACTTTCAATACACTCCACACTACACCTGTATACATACATACACACACACACACACACACACACACATACACAAACACACACACTACACCACTGTTTACATACATACACACACCACACACAATACACTCCACACACAACACCTGTATACACACACACACACACAATACACTCCACACTACACCTGTATACATACATACACACACACACACAATACACTCCACACAACACCTGTGTACGCACATACACACACACACACACACACACACACTATATTTTCACTTATTATGTATACTACATACCGCTACAGTGCACAATATCCACACACACACACACACACACACACAGAGACACACACACACACACACACACACACATAAGTAATGGAATAGAGAGATAGAGTTTTTCCTGATCTCCCAGAGGTCCTTTCTCCTGTCCGGTCACATGATCTCAGGTCACATGATCCCAGTGTCACTGGTTAATCCATACTTATCACATTCACACACACACTCTCAGCGTGTAATACAGAGTTAGAGACGTGTACGCACTAACACACTCGTATCAGCCATCAAGTCATCTACGCAACACAGCCCCGGGGGGCGCTCTCACACGACCCCACCACTATCCACTTTCACAGCACTGTGTGTGTGTGTGTGTGTGTGGGGGGGGGGGTCAGCAGGGATGTGTACTACATGTCCATTTGTGTGTCTAAAGACTAAAGAGAGTGCAAAGCATCATGGGAAGGTGTCCTCCCACACACACACACACACACACACACACACACACACAGACACACACACACACCAGAAACTCTCCCTACACAAAAACAGCTGTGCATGTGTGTGAAATATGACTATGCCTGTTAAGGTTTTTGCATGTGTGTGATGGTCTAAAGATTGTGTGTATGTGTGTGTGTGTGTGTGTGTGTGTGTGTGTGTGTGTGTGTGTGTGTGCAGCAGTACCACTGATGATGTTTATACTTACAGTCAGCAATCAGGACGTTTAGTGGAGGTCCAACCTTCACTCTGCTTCCTGTCACACACTGTGTGTGTGTGTGTGTGTCTGTGTGTGTGTGTGTGTATATTATATATATATATATATATATATATATATATATACTATATATATATATATATATATATATATATATATATATTCTGTATTTATGTGTGTAGACTGTGGTTTTGTGTGTATAGTGTGTGTGTGTTGTGTCTGAGAGAAAAAGATGTCTAAGGAACAAGTCCATATTCCACACACACACACACACACACACACACACACACACACACACACACACACACACACACATAGCTAATGCTCCATCTTCCTGGCAGTGTGTCTATAATGTGTTGTTATCACACATTAAGCAAAGAGTCCATTAGCTTATTCCCTCTCTCTCTCACACACACACCACACAGACACACACACACACACACACACACAAAACAAGTCAGCAGGATCAAGCACTAATGGTGTGGTGTGTGTGTGTGTGTGTGTGTGTGTGTGAGAGAGTATTTATAGACTTTTATAGATAATCTATATCTATCTATCTATCTATCTATCTATCTATCTATCTATCTATCTATCTATATATGCATTCTTATTCTTCTTTCCCTTATTATTATTATTATTATTATTATTATTATTATTATTAAATTATTATTACTACATATAAATTAGTAATGGTAGTTGTATGTTTGTTAGCATTAGCATGGTTATTAGCAGTGGTGTAGTTTTTAGCTGTAAATGATGAACTTCACACACACACACACACACACACACACACACACACACACACAGACACACACACACAGACACACACACACACAGACACACACACAGAGACACACACGGAGAACATTCCGCCTGCAGGAATTCACCAGCTGAGTTTTATTGTTCTGGCTGGATTTCTGTAAGATCTGGAAAGACAAAAGTAAATGGCTGTTTTTTGCGTTAAACCGTCAGGAGCGAGCGCCAAACACACACGAGCGAACATCGCGTCCACCGCTCCGTCAGTTCTCCATCCAGCTGAGCAAATCCTCCAGATCCTCCAGAGATCGTTTTTCCCTCCCACCTCTTCACCTTCAGCGACGGAGGGAGGAATCGCTATTGTGTGAGACGGGGACACGTTATTCTAAATGATCAAACACACACACAACACACACACACACACACACACACACACACACACACACACACACACAGGTCGTGGTGCAGCCAAGGAGCAAATTGTGAGCACATGTGGATGCACCTTTGTAAAGTCGAGCCAAGCGTCAGAGAGAGAGAGATGATAAAATGATAAAAGACAGTGGAGCAGTGAAGGAGGTTCACACACACACACACACACACACACACACACATCTGTCTCACAGACCCAGTCGTGACCTCACACACATCCCGAATCCCTCACTTCATAATTGTGTTGTGTGTGTGTGTGTGTGTGTGTGTGTGTGTGTGTGTGTGTGTGTGTGTGTGTGTGTGCGAGGGACTTGTTCCTGCTTTACACCAAAACCTCACCCTTCTTACACTACAGGTGGGAAGTGGGTGGGGCTTATCTCAGGTAATGCCATGTAGCATCCACCAATCATTTGCCTGATATCACTCAGGAACATCTAATAGAATAAAAGACTTTATTTCTCACATAAACATGACAACACAGTGAAATTATTTCTTCGCTTGTCCCAACATGTTTGGAAGTTGGGGTCAGAGCACAGAGTCAGCCATGATATGGCAATCCCTGGAGCACAGAGAGTTAAGGGCCTTGTTCAAGGACCCAATAGTGGCAGCTTGGAGATACCGGGGCTCGAACCCCCCGACCTTCTGATCAGTAATCCAGCACCTTAACCACTGAGATCCCACCCCTCCCCCACTGAGATACACCCCTCCCCCACTGAGACCCATACTACCCCCTCCCCACTGAGATACACCCCTCCCACTGACATACACCCTCTCCCACTGAGATACACCCTCCCTCACTGAGATACACCCTCTCCCACTGAGATACACCCCTCCCCACTGAGATACACCCTCTCCCACTGAGATACATCCCTCGTCCACTGACATAACACTGAGATACACCCCCTCCCCCACTGACATACACCCTCTCCCACTGAGATACACCCTGAGTTCCCCCACTGACCCCTTCTCCCCAGATACACCCCTCCCCCACTGAGATACACCCCCTACACCCTCCACTGAGGATATAACACCCTCGTCCACTGATACAACCCCTCCCACACACTACACATACACCCCTCCCACTGAGATACACCCTCTCCCACTGAGATACACCCTCGTCCACTGAGATACACCCTCCCCCACTGAGATACACCCTCTCCCACTGAGATACACCCTCTCCCACTGAGATACACCCCTACACCACGAGATACCCCCCACTGAGATACACCCCTCTCCCACTGAGATACACCTCTCCCCCCTTATATACACCCCTCCCCCACTGAGATACACCCCTCCCCCACTGAGATACACCCTCCCTCATGAGATACACCCTCCCCCACTGAGATACACCCTCTCCCACTGAGACATACCCTCGTCCACTGAGATACACCCCCCCCCCCACTGAGATACACCCCCTCCCCCACTGAGATACACCCCCTCCCCACTCTCCCACTGAGATACACCCTCCCTCCCACTGAGATACACCCTCTCCCACTGAGACTGAGAACACCCCTCCCCCCACTGAGATACACCCTCTCCCACTGAGATACACCCTCGTCCACTGACATACACCCTCCCCTGAGATACACCCTCTGACATACACCCTCCCCCCACTGACATACACCCTCTCCCACTGAGATACACCCTCGTCCACTGACATACACCCTGTCCAGACATACATACACCCTCCCACTGAGATACACCCCTCCCTCACTGAGATACACCCTCTCCCACTGAGATACACCCTCCCGTCCACTGAGATACACCCTCTCCCACTGAGATACACCCCCTCGTCCACTGAGATACACCCTCGTCCACTGACATACACCCTCTCCCACTGAGATACACCCTCGTCCACTGACTGAGATACACCCCTCCCCCCACTGAGATACACCCCCTCCCCCACTGAGATACACCCTCTCCTGAGATACACTGACTGAGATACACCCTCGTCCACTGAGATACACCCTCGTCCACTGACATACACCTCTCTCCCACTGAGATACACCCCTCCCCCACTGAGATACACACCCCTCCCCCACTGAGATACACCCCTCCCTCCCACTGAGATACACCCCTACACCCCCCTCACTGAGATACACCCTCTCCCACACTGAGACCCCTACACCCCCTCTCCCACTGAGATACACCCTGTACACCCCCTCACTGAGATACACCCCCCCTCACACAACACCCTCTGCCCCTCCACTGAGATACACCCCTCCTCTCACTGAGATACACCCTCCCTCACTGAGATATACCCTCTCCCACTGAGATACATCCCTCGTCCACTGAGATACACCCTCTCCACGATCCAGTTCCCTGATACACCCCCCTTCCCACCACTGAGATACCCCCTCTCCCACTGAGATACACCCTCCCACTGAGACATACACCCTCTCCCCACTGAGATACACCCCTCCCTCACTGAGATACACCCCCCTCTCACCAACTGAGATACACCCCTCTCTCACTGAGATACACCCTCCCTCACTGAGATATACCCTCTCCCACTGAGATACACCCCTCCCCCACTGAGATACACCCCTACACCCCCCCCCCTGAGATACACTGAGATACACCCCCCCCCCACACTGAGATACACCCCGGTTCCCCCCCACTGAGATACACCATCCCTCCTGATTATACCCTCCCCCACTGAGATATACCCTCCCTCACTGAGATACACCCTCCCTCACTAAGATACACCCTCTCCCACTGACATACACCCTCGTCCATACACCCCTCGTCCACTGAGATACACCCTCTCTCACTGAGATACACCCTCTCCCACTGAGATACACCCCCTCCCCCACTGAGATACACCATACACCCTCTCCCACTGAGATACACCCCCTTTCCCGCTGAGATACACCCTCCCTCACTCAGATATAACACCCCTTTCAATTGAGGAGATACACCCTCCCTCACTGAGATACACCCTCCCTCACTGAGATACACCCTCTCCCACTGAGATACACACCCCTCGTCCACTGAGATACACCCTCGTCCACTGACATACACCCCTCCCCACTGAGATACACCCTCCCTGAACTCCCCTCCCAGAGATACACCCCTCCCCACTGAGATACACCCTCCTCACTGAGATATACACCCCTACACCCTCCCACTGAGATACACCCCTGAGGTCCCTCCACTGAGATACACCCCTGAGATCCCTCACTGAGATACACCCTCCCTCACTGAGATACACCCTCCCCCACTGAGATATACCCTCCCTCACTAAGATACACCCTCCCTCACAGGTTAGAGCCAGTGGAGCGAGTGCAGCAGTGGGGTGGTGTGGGAGAACTTGGACAAGTTGAAGACAGTAAAGGGCCCAACATTGGGGTGGTGTGGTAGAAGCTTTGGTATCTGATGGAGGGAATGAGAAGATGAGTTGACTGCCATCAGCATAGCAGTGGTAATCTATGAGAGAAGATGACACAGAGAGAGAGTGTATAGTGAGAAAAGAAGAGGACCAATTACTGATCCTTGTGGGACACCAGTGGTGAGTCTGCATGGGGCAGATGCAGATCCTCTCCATGTTACCCGGTATGATCGAACTTCCAAGTAAACCATTTCCATGCAAGTCCAGAGACAACACGACACCTGACGGGAGCAACAGGGTCTTATGGTTGACTGTGCCAAATGCTGCTGAAAGGTCTAGGAGGGAGAGGACGGAGGGACGTCTCTGTGGAATGTGCTACATTGAAGACACACTGGTTTGGGGTCTAGAATGTTGTTCTGTGAGAGATGGACAGAATTTTAGTGACCCTCGTCAATTATAGTCGTACTTCTGTCTTTTTTCACTCCAACACAACCTTCCAGTTTTACTGCTCATACACACAATTACAACACAATCACAACACAATCACAACACAATCACAAACACAACACAAAAACAACACAAACACAACACAAACACAAATCACAAAAAACACAATCACAAACTCACAACACAATTACATCACAATTACAACACAATCACAACACAATTACAACACCACAATTCACACACAATCACAAATGCACAACACAATTAAATCACAATTAAAACACAATCACAAACTCACAACACAATTACATCACAATTACAACACAATCACAAACTCACAACATAATTGCATCACAATTACTACATGATCAGAACACAATTACATCACAATTACATCACAATTACAACACAATCACAACACAATTACAACACAGTTACATCACAATTACAACACAATCACAAACTCACGACAAAATTACATCACAATTACAGCACGATCACAACACAATTAAATCACATTTACAACACAATCACAACACAATTACAACACAATAACAATTACAACACATTACAACACAATACAAACTCACAACACATTTACAACACAACACGATCACAAAACAAATGCATCTCAATTACAACACAATCACAACACAATTACAACACAATAACAACACAATCACGACACAATTACAACACAATAACAATTACAACACATTTACAAACTCACAACACATTTACAACACGATCACAAAACAAATGCATCTCAATTACAACACAATCACAACACAATTAAATCGCAATTACAACACATTTACAAACTCACAACACAATTACATCACAATTACAACACAATCACAAAACAAATGCATCTCAATTACAACACAATCACAACACAATCACAACACAATCACAACACAATCACATCACAGTTACAACACAATCACAACACAATTATAGCACAGTTAGAACGCAATCACAAACTCATCACAATTACAACACAATCACAGTTATAACAAAGTAACTGTTATTATAACACAATCACTACACAATAAAATAGCACAATAGCAGCACCACTAAAATGTAACATTGATACATTTTGGTTTTACATTTCAAATTTGCATAACTCCGCCCCCAACGTGAATATTCGTGGATCTGAATGAATTCGGAGCAAGTGTTGTGTTGTGTGATGATTTATCTCCTTTACTCTGAGACACATTGAGGTGAGAGTTGTGTACTGATTTAAAATGAGCAAAGGGGACTCAGCAGTGTGCACTAGATGAGCTGTGTGTGTGTGTGTGTGTGTGTGTAATGGTGTGGTGTGTGTGTGTGTGTGTGTGTGTGTGTGTAATGGTGTAAAGTGTTGTGTATAAAGGTGGTGTCTCCTCCTTCAGATGGACGTCTGGTCTCCAGTCAGACCTTCAGATGGAGTCTCTGGTGAGTGTGTGTGTGTGTGTGTGTGTGTGTGTGTGTGTGTGTGAGAGTCATAGCTGGAGGCAGCGTGCTTAGAAACGACTCACTGCGTCCCTCATCAATTATTCAGAGCTGGGAAACATAAAGAGGCGAGAGAGAGGAAGCGGCGGGTTCGAGCCCCGACCCGCATCACAGGGGGCTCCTGTTTAACCCGCCTTCAACTACACAACTGTACACTCGCACTGGGCTCCGGGGGGGTGCAGGGGGGGCCTGAGGGGCCCGGGGGTCCGGGGGCGGGAAGAATCACAGATCGATACCGAGACGTGCTGAAGGTCCGAGGGGAGACAAGTGTACAACGATCAGAGAGTCTTTACAACACAATCATTATACTACACTGCTACACAATCACATTATAATATACCACTACACAATAACACAATCATTATACTACACTGCTACACAATCACATTATAATATACTACTACACAATAACACAATCATTATACTACACTGCTACACAATCACATTATAATATACTACTACACAATAACACAATCATTATACTACACTGCTATACAATCACATTATAATATACCACTACACAATAACACAATCATTATACTACACTGCTATACAATCACATTATAATATACCACTACACAATAACACAATCATTATACTACACTGCTATACAATCACATTATAATATACCACTACACAATAACACAATCATTATACTACACTGCTACACAATCACATTATAATATACCACTACACAATAACACAATCATTATACTACACTGCTACACAATCACATTATAATATACTACTACACAATAACACAATCATTATACTACACTGCTATACAATCACATTATAATATACCACTACACAATAACACAATCTCATTACACTACACTTCAACACAACTACACAATCACATTATACTACACCACTACACAAAAACACAAAAAATAATATTACATTATATGTATACACAACTACAAAAAATAACACAACACAATGATAGAATTAAGTTACAAAATAACTGCACAATCACACAACACAAATGAATTACACTGCACTACAAAATAAGCAATAATTACATTAAACAATATCACAACACAATAATTATACTACAAAATAATTACGTTATTACACAGAATTACACTACACAACAACACGGTAGAATTTCATGATAAAATATCTGCACAATATTTGAATATTGCACTACACAATAGCACAACACACTAACACAACACACAACAACACACATGCAAAAGAATTTCACTATACACCATAAAACAACACAATTGAATTTCACTACAGAATAACACAATATCATTTCACTATACAGTAGCTACACGAAATTAAAATTATACCTCATAGTAACATGACACAAAAGAATTACACTAAAACAACACAATATAATGACACTACCCAACAAAAGTTATAAGCGTTGTTGGTGTGTGTGTGTGTGTGTGTGTGTGTGCTTTTCTTAGTCACTTGCTCGATTTGCATAAACTCCACCCCCTCATGCATATCCATTACAGCTACACATGGGTGTAATTGTGCTGAATTGAAAAACACTAATGTTCCTCAGACTCTGTTTGTAGATCGAGGCCACATTCTGCTATACACCACAACCTAATAAACCACACAACACACACACACACACACACACACACACACACACACACACACACACACACACACACACACACACACTAGCATGTATATTTTCCCCTTAATGACTTGCTCGTAAAGTGCGTAATCGTGGTCTTTGTTCTTTTTGGCATGAAGCCGGATCGCGGCTCCCCTCGCCGATGCCCACAGTGCCGTTACGGGGGCCGGGGGCCGCGGAGAGATAGGAGAGATAAATACCCCCGTCACAGGCTCCATTTCGGGGTGACACAGTGGCACGCGCACACACACACACACACACACACACACACACACACACACACTGAACACTTACAGCAGTGTAATTATTGGATAATTGTCATTAACCTCACAGACAGCGATTCAGAGGCGTCCTGTACGGGACGCGGTGACAAGCTAATCCGTCTTAGCACCGGGGGACGCGTGGGGGGCGCTAATGAGGTTTCTAAGGGAAACTGAGAGGCGGCAGTGGGGGAGTGGGGGGGGGGAGGGGGGGGAGGGGGGGGAGGGGGAGGGGGGGAGGGGTGGGGGGGGGGCGGGAGGGGGGGGAGGGGGAGGGGGAGGGGGAGTGGGGGGGGGGGGAGGGGGGGGATGGGGGGATTTCATATAAAACCAGCACATTAAGATAATTGGGAGAAGAGGGAGAAGAATTCCTCTAAACAAAGAGTTCCTGACGGCAGGAGCCACGCCAAAGTCTCCATAAACCTTCTCACATCATCTCGTCAATATTCTCACGGCATGTCATCCCATCTTCTCATCTCTGTTTATCTTCTCATATCATCTCATCTTCTCATCCCATCTTCTCATATCGTCTCATTTATCTTCTCATCTCTGTTTATCTTCTCACATCATCTCATCTTTAAAATGCAGGAAAAATAAGCAGCATTGTGTAGGAGTGACCTGATGGAGAATTGTGTAGGAGTTCTGTGTAGAAGCATTATATAGGAGTGATCTTCTGGGGTGTTGTGTAGGAGTGTTGAATAGGAGTGTTGTGTAGGAGTGTTGTGGAGCAGTGTTGTGTTGGAGCATTGTATAGGATTGTTGTGTAGGAGCATTGTATAGGAATGTTGTGTACCCTTGTGCTGTTGTGTAAATATAAAATATATAGTTTGTGTTTGTGTCGATTGTGTGTTTGGTGTGTAAAATATATAGTGTGTGTTGGTGTGTAAATATAATTTGTGTCGTTTGTGTGTTGAGTGTGTGTTTGTGTGTTTGGTGTGTAAATATAATATATACAGTGCGTGTATGTGTGTCGAGTTTGTGTGTTTGGTGTGTAAATATAATACATATAGTGTTCGTTTGTGTGTTGAGTGTGTGTTTGTGTGTTTGGTGTGTAAATATAATATATATAGTGTGTGTTGTGTGTCGTGTGTGTTTGTGT
>JACRUU010000003.1:19419256-19424256 GCA_030449085.1 Kryptopterus vitreolus
AGCGGATTCACTTTAACGAGTCCTGGACGACCTCCGCTAGGTTTTGCAACTCCCCCTCTCGATCCAATGATGCAATCCCCCCTTCAGAGTCCCCTGGTCTTCCCGTCCCTGAAGTCGGTGCAGCCGGTGCAACCCATCCCACCTTTTTACCGCAATTTGCTTTCACCTGCTGACATCGTGAGCCCCCCGGTGTCCCTTCCCACCAGTCCCATTTTACCCACTACCACTAACAGCACCTCTATCATGGACCAACAGCAGCAGATCTTGACTGCCAGCTCCACCAACAGCCACATCGGCGAGACAGGTAGTTTGTCTAACCACCTTTCCACCATCACAAACGCACCGGACCACATTGCCATCGACCCTACACCCAAGAAGAAGCCTCGCAAGTCCAGCATGCCGGTCAAGATCGAGAAGGACCGAGAGGTTCCAGAGGACTACGACGACAAGGACGACGACGACGACGATGACAGCTGCCATCACCGTCACCCCGCATCTCACCTCCACAACAACATCAATGGAAACTGCAATAACAACAATAACAGCAGCAGCGGCCATCAGTCGCCCTCCCAGGACGAGATGACGGAAGGCACCAGCGAGCTGCGCTGCATGGGCAGCTTCACCTCGGAGGACCTGGACCACGAGCGTGACTTCGAGAACGAGTCCGAGACGTCGGAGTCGAAGATGTTCTACCGCGATGAGCCGATGGACGCCGATGATCATCGCCACTCCTCCAGAAGGAACATGGACAAGGAAAAGGACGAGGAAGAAGAAGACGGACACATCCATAAAGCCTTAGAAGATAAGCGGCACTCCTCGCCGTCTCCTCACCAACCGGTGATCAAAATCAAAGAGGAACTTAACGATCCCACCTACGACATGTTCTGCATGGGGCAATACAACCTGTACAACGGCGGGATGGCCGCCGCCGCCGCCGCTGCTGCCAGCATGGCCGCCTTGCATGAGAGCTTCATCTCCTCCATGGGTTACGGCTCCAGTTCACCCAAATTTCACTCCCAGTCTCCAGAGGGCGACCTCTGCTCCAGCCCTGACCCGAAGATCTGCTACGTCTGCAAGAAGAGCTTCAAGAGCTCCTACAGTGTCAAACTGCACTACAAGAACGTGCACCTGAAAGAGATGCACGTCTGCACGGTGGCTGGATGCAATGCTGCTTTCCCTTCCCGACGAAGCCGAGACAGGTGAGACGTTTCATTTGACTAAACGAATGTTTGGCAACAAATTTACCAGGCGCTCTGTCCTCTTCCTCCTGCTAACGACTTTGCTTATTATTTACGTAATTAAACCTGTAGGCGCTCACATTCACCTCACATAACTTTCAGGTAAGTTGGTCCCATCATGACCTATTTTCTCGGTAGATTACAACTTAATTGCTCCTCGCCAGGTCTCGATTTTTATCTCTGAATCGTGGGGGGGGGGGGGGGGGGGGTCTTCGGGTTTGATCTCTGAATCGTGGGGGGGGGGGGGGGGGGGGGTTTTAATTATTATCCTGCTAACGACGTGGTAAGCGCTTCTCCACGGCACGAGGCCTCGCCTGTCATGCTAACGTGCCGAATTAGCGCGGTGTCAGTTCACGCTTATTTAATGCACCGAGAGGTCGGGTTACTCCAGACTGCTCACCTGTCACGCAGGTAAGCTTGCATGTATTAGCAGAGGCTGCGACCTGTCAAACCGCCGCATTCGTTAACACGTTTTTCGCGCGAGTCGGCAACACGTTCCCTGACACGCAGACCTCAGAATATTCCTGCGCTAACGGGCAGGTGGAGGTGTTGCTGTCCAAGGTCTCTGCGTATTTCCTCATAACGCCTGTCTGAAATTCAAATATAGCCATCAAGTATTAACGGGCACAAAGGGAAACGAAACACACCTCACCGTGTCCACCTTTTACACCGCAAAGCGTACAAAACACTAGCTTTAGCGCAGGAAGTAGATTCTGCGATATCCCTATATTTCATTATTTAATGACGTATAAAAAGTAGCTTTTAGTTTGGGACCAAAAACTATACTTTAAAATGAGTACCTTATAGTACGGTACCATCCAGTGTAAATGATATCGATTTAATGATACCCTGTATTTACAGGGCCATGCAAACACTTAAAAAAACAAACGAAGGGCACTTTTCCTTGTAGTGTAAATAAGGATACATTTGTTTATAACTTTATTTACTGGGATTTAAAATCTTTTTATTGTAATACCTTTTTAGTGTAGTATCTTTTTAAATTTTCTACCTTTTTAGCATAGCATATTTTGGTGTAGTATCTTTTTAATGTAGTATATTTTTAGCGTATTATTATTATTTCAGTTTAGTATCTTTTTAGTATAGTATCTTTTTTAGTATAGTATCTTTTTTAGTGTAGTATCTTTTTTAATGTAGTATTTTTTTATCGTACTATTTTTTTTAGTGTAGTATCTTTTCAGTTTAGTATCTTTTTATTGTAGTATCTTTTTAGTGTAGTATCTTTTTAATTTTTTTTTACCTTTTTAGCGTAGTATATTTTTTGGTGTAGTACCTTTTTAGCATAGTATCTTTTAGTGTAGTACCTTTTTGTGTAGTATCTTTTTAATGTAGTATCTTTTTTTTAGTATACTATCTTTTTTTAGTGTAGTATTTTTTAATGTAGTATCCTTTTAACATAGTATCTTTTTTTAGTGTAGTATCTTGTTAATGTAATATCTTTTTAATGTAGTATCTGTTTTAGTGTAGTATCTTTTTAATGTGGTATCTGTTTTAGTGTAGTATCTTTTTAATTTGGTATCTGTTTTAGTGTAGTATCTTTTTTAGTGTAGTATCTTTTTTTTTGTAGTATCTTTTGTGTAGTTTTTATCTGTTTTAGTGTAGTATCTTTTTAATCTTTTGGTATCTGTTTTATTTTCTGGTGTAGTATCTTTTTATCTCTGTTTTGGTATCTTTTTAGTTTTTTTAGTTCTCTTTTGACTTTTTCTTCTTTTTTTTAGTATCTTTATTATCGTTGTTTTTTTTTAGCTCTTTTTATTGTATTTTTTGTGTAAGTGATATATTTTTAAGTTAGTCCTTTAATTTATCTGTTTCTTTACTTTTTATCTTTTTAGTGTAGTATCTTTTTATCCTTTTTAGTATCTTTGTTTTTATGTAGTGTAGTACTTTCTATTTTAATGTAGTATCTGTTTTAGTGTAGTATCTTTTTAATGTATCTTTTTTAGTATCTTGTTAATGTAATATCTTTTTAATGTAGTATCTGTTTTAGTGTAGTATCTTTTTAATGTGGTATCTGTTTTAGTGTAGTATCTTTTTAGTATCTGTTTTAGTGTAGTATCTTTTTTTAGTGTAGTATCTTTTTTTAGTATCTTTTTAATGTAGTATCTTTTTTTTGTAGTATCTTTTTAATGTAGTATCTTTTTAATGTAGTATCTTTTTAAGTATCTTTTTAATGTAATAGTATCTCAGTATCTTTTTATTGTAGTACTTTTTAATGTAGTATATTTTTAGTGTAGTATCTTTTTAATGTATTATCTTTTTAATGTATAATAGTATAGTATCTTTTTATTGTAGTACTTTTTAATGTAGTATATTTTTAGTGTAGTATCTTTAATGTATTATCTTTTTAATGTATAATAGTATAGTATCTTTTTATTGTAGTACTTTTTAATGTAGTATATTTTTAGTGTAGTACCTTTTAGTGTAGTATCTTTTCAGTTTTGTATCTTTTTATTGTAATATCTTTTTATTATAGTATCTTTTAAAATGTTCTACCTTTTTAGCATAGCAAATTTTGGTGTAGTATCTTTTTAATGTAGTATATTTTTATCGTATTATTATTTCAGTTTAGTATCTTTTTATTGTAGTATCTTTTTAGTGTAGTATCTTTTTTATTTTTCTACCTTTTTAGCGTAGTGTCTTTTTTTTGGTGTAGTACCTTTTTAGCATAGTACCTTTGTAGTGTAGTATCTTTTGTAAGTGTAGTATCTTTTTAATGTAGTATCTTTTTTTTTCTTTTTTTAGTATAGTATTTGTTTTAGTGTAGTATTTTTACATAGTATCTTTTTAATGTAGTATCTTTTTAGTGTAGTATTAGTAACATAGTATCTTTTTTAGTGTAGTATCTTTTTAATGTAATATCTTTTTAATGTAGTATCTTTTTATCTTTTTATGTAGTATCTTTTTAATGTAGTATCTGTTTTAGTGTAGTATCTTTTTAATGTGGTATCTGTTTTTAGTGTATCTTTTTAGTATCTGTTTTTAGTGTAGTTTCTTTCTTAATGTAGTACCTGTTTTAGTGTAGTATCTTTTTAGTGTAGTATCTTTTTAATGTAGTATCTTTTTAGTGTAGTATCTTTTTAATGTAGTATCTTTTTAACTTTTAGTATTAGTATCTATTATTAAATTAATATATATATATATATTATATTATATTTTATTTATTAATAGTATAGTATCTTTTTAGTAGAATATTTTATCTTTTTATTGTAGTATCTTTTCAGTATTGTCAGTGTGGTATCTTTTCAGTGTGGTATCTTTTTATTGTAGTATCTTTTTAGTATAGTATATTTTTATTGTAGCATTGTTTTAATGTTTCTACCTTTTTAGCATAGCATCTTTTTGGTGTAGTATCTTTTTATTGTAGAATCTTTTTAATGTAGTGTCTTTTTAGTGTAGTATCTTTTAAATTATTCTACCTTTTTAGCGTAGTATATTTTTGGTGTAGTACCTTTTTAGCATAGTACCTTTGTAGTGTAGTATCTTTTGTAGTATCTTTGTAGTGTTAGTATCTTTTTAATGTAGTATCTTTTTTAGTATCTTTTTTTAGTATCTGTTTTAGTGTAGTATCTTTTTAGCATAGTACTTTTATTTTGTGTATCTTTGTAGTGTAGTATCTTTTTTAGTTTAGTATCTTTTTAGTGTAGTACTTTTTAGTGTATCCTTAATTGTAGTACTTTTTAATGTAGTGTATTTTTAGTGTAGTACTTTTTAGTGTATCCTTAATTGTAGTACTTTTTAGTATCT
>JACRUU010000003.1:19434211-19439211 GCA_030449085.1 Kryptopterus vitreolus
ACACACACACACACACACACACACGTGGTTAACATGTTCCTAATAAAATACAATCATAATTAAACATTTTTCTATGCTGAGAACAGGAGCGTTGTTTTGTTGTTGTTGTTGTTGTTGTTGTACAGTGTGATTAATGTGTATATGTTACATTCCACAGATGAAGTCACTCAACCGCCTTATTCATTATATATGAAGTTAAAGCGTCATAGCACTACACCATTATACACCGCGCGCGCGCACACACACACACACACACACACACACAGAGTAAACATTGTGTGAAAATAAACATGTGTTGTTATAAAGAGACTTACAGACCAAAAACACAACAAACAAAAACAACAAACACGGAGAAGCAGCAACTACACACACCCGCAAAACATGGCGGCTCACTGCTGCTCTTTCAAAATAAAAGTTCCCCTAAAAGCGGAAGTCTGTCTGTCTGTCTGTAATATAATATAATATAATATAATATAATATAATAATATAATAATATTATAATAATATAATAATAATAATATCAATATACATAACATAACATATTATATAATATAATATAATATAATATCATATAATATAATATAAATATATATAATATAATATAATATAATTCATATTAAGTAGAAATATCATATACAAATAAAATCATACGATGAAACATTGTGTGTTTATAAACACACACTAAAACATGTAAAAAAAGCTTCGTCTACATATTGTTTGTCTTATTATGTGGCTTTTATTTGCGTTTTGTTTGTTATTGTTCTTTATGTGTATTTCACGGTATAAATTTTCTATATTTACTGTATAATAACTTAGTTGATATAATAATGACACTCATGAATTTGTGTACTGATAAATATAATTAATAATATTAATAAGATCGTAAAAGTGCAGTGTTTATTTGTGTAACAAAGGATTAATATAATAATAATAATATACTAATAATACTATGATACTAATAATAAGAAGAAAAGATGACGACAAACAAAAGTTTCAGTGACCTTGGTGGTTATCTTTAGAATATTTATTAAGAAAATGAACTTTCCAGCGTTCCCACTAAATGTTGTTGATGTTTTTTGGGTTGGTTTAAACTGGTGGGGGTTTGTTGTTTGTTGTTTGTTGTTGTTGTTTTTTTTGTGTAGTGTGTGAGAAAGTGTTTCAGAGGAAACATGCTTTATTAACACCAGAAGTTTTCTCTCTTTTTATAAAGTCGAGTTTAAACAGCGTAAAAAAATTAAACATTTCATCACAAACAACCACTTTTATTATTGTTATTATTATTATTATATATTATTATATTTTATTATTATTATTATTTATATACTGTGTGTAAAAAACCTGCACAACATCAACACAACAACAAAAACATCACGAGCACGGATTTAACATCTCCTCCACCCACCACTGTGTCCTCCACCCTCACCACTATCTCCTCCACCCACCACTGTGTCCTCCAACCTCACCACCATCATCTCCACCCACCACTGTGTCCTCCACCCTCACCACCATCATCTCCACCCACCACTGTGTCCACCCTCACCACCATCTCCTCCACCCACCATTGTGTCCTCCACCCTCACCACCATCTCTTCCACCCACCACTGTGTCCTCCACCCTCACCCCCATCTCCTCCACCCACCACTGTGTCCCCCACCCTCACCACCATCTCCTCCACCCACCACTGTGTCCTCCAACCTCACCACCATCATCTCCACCCACCACTGTGTCCTCCACCCTCACCACCATCTCCTCCACCCATCACTGTGTCCTCCACCCTCACCACCATCATCTCCACCCACTACTGTGTCCTCCACCCTCACCACCATCCTCTCCACCCACCACTGTGTCCTCCACCCTCACCACCATCTCCCCCACCCACCACTGTGTCCTCCACCCTCACCACCATCATCTCCACCCACTACTGTGTCCTCCACCCTCACCACCATCATCTCCACCCACTACTGTGTCCTCCACCCTCACCACCATCCTCTCCACCCACCACTGTGTCCTCCACCCTCACCACCATCATCTCCACCCACCACTGTGTCCTCCCCCCTCACCACCATCATCTCCACCCACTACTGTGTCCTCCACCCTCACCACCATCTCCTCCACCCACCATTGTGTCCTCCACCCTCACCACCATCTCCTCCACCCATCACTGTGTCCTCCACCCTCACCACCATCATCTCCACACACCACTGTGTCCTCACCACCATCATCTCCTCCACCCACCACTGTGTCCCCCACCCTCACCACCATCTCCTCCACCCACCACTCTGTCCTCCACCCCCACCACCATGTGTCCTCCACCCTCACCACCATCTTCTCCACCCACCACTGTGTCCTCCACCCTCACCACCATCTCCTCCACCCACCACTGTGCCCTCCACCCTCACCACCATCTCCTCCACCCACCACTGTGTCCTCCACCCTCACCACTATCTCCTCCACCCACCATTGTGTCCTCCACCCTCACCACCATCTCCTCCACCCACCATTGTGTCCTCCACCCTCACCACCATCTCCCCACCCACCACTGTGTCCTCCACCCACCACTGTGTCCTCCACCTCACCACCATCATCTCCACCCACTACTGTGTCCTCCACCCACCACTGTGTCCTCCACCTCACCACCATCTCTCCACCCACCACTGTGTCCTCCACCCACCATCTCCTCCACCCACCACTGTGTCCTCCACCCTCACCACCATCTTCTCCACCCACCACTGTGTCCTCACCACCATCATCTCCTCCACCCACCACTGTGTCCTCCACCCTCCACCCTCATCTCCTCCACCCACCACTGTGTCCTCCAACCTCACCACCATCATCTCCACCCACCACTGTGTCCTCCACCCACCACTGTGTCCTCCACCCACCACTGTGTCCTCCACCCTCACCACCATCTCCTCCACCCACCATGTGTCCTCCACCCTCACCACCATCTCCCCCCACCACTGTGTCCTCCACCCTCACCATCTCTCCACCCACCACTGTGTCCTCCACCCACCACTGTGTCCTCCACCCTCACCACCATCTCCTCCACCCACCACTGTGTCCTCACCCCACCACATCTCCTCCACCCACCACTGTGTCCACCACCCTCCACCCTCCCCACCCACCATGTGTCCTCCACCCTCACCACCATCTCCTCCACCCACCACTGTGTCCTCCACCCTCACCACCATCTCCTCCACCCACCACTGTGTCCTCCACCCTCACCACCATCTCCCTCCACCCACCACTGTGCCCTCCACCCTCACCACCATCTCCTCCACCCACCACTGTGTCCTCCACCCTCACCACCATCTCCTCCACCCACCACTGTGTCCTCCACCCTCACCACCATCTCCTCCACCCACCACTGTGTCCTCCACCCTCACCACCATCTTCTCCACCCACCACTGTGTCCTCCACCCTCACCACCATCTCTGTGTCCTCCACCCACCACTGTGTCCTCCACCCTCACCACCATCTCCTCCACCCACCATTGTGTCCTCCACCCTCACCACCATCTCCTCCACCCACCACTGTGTCCTCCACCCTCACCACCATCTCCTCCACCCACCACTGTGTCCTCCACCCTCACCACCATCTCTCTCCACCCACCACTGTGTCCTCCACCCTCACCACCATCTCCTCCACCCACCACTGTGTCCTCCACCCTCACCACCATCTCCTCCACCCACCACTGTGTCCTCCACCCTCACCACCATCTCCTCCACCCACCATGTGTCCTCCACCCTCACCACCATCTCCTTCACCCACCACTGTTCCACCCACCACTGTGTCCTCCACCCTCACCACCATCATCTCCACCCCCAATGTGTCCTCCACCCACCACTGTGTCCTCCACCCTCACCACCATCTTCTCCATCTCCCCACCACTGTGTCCTCCACCCTCACCACCATCATCTCCACCCACCACTGTGCCTCCACCCTCACCACCATCCTCCACCCTCACCACTGTGTCCTCACCACCATCTCCTCCACCCACCACTGTGTCCTCCACCCACCACTGTGTCCTCCACCCTCACCACCATCTTCTCCACCCATCTCACAGGAGTGGAACAGAGAAATAAACACACACAGAAACAAAACCTGAAACACAAACTGAATAAATAAACGACTGCACAAATTCCACATGAGGAGGAGAAAATTTACTACTTATGCAAAATAATATGTAAGAAAATATACAGGCCCCTCCCCCAAAACATGACCACGCCCACTGTCACACAGCCACGCCTCCACCACACACACACACACACACACACACACACCCAACAACAACAAACTGTGCGATTTTAGTGAGTTGTGTAATTTTTGGAGGTTGTGTAGCAGCTTTACATTCATTTACTGATATACAGTTACACACACACACACACACACACACACACACACAAGTGTGTATATAAACACATGACACTGCTTAGACTGATTTGTTCTGGTTAATAAATCATGATTATAATTTCGGTCTCCGACACAAAAGAGAAACAAACAAGTAAACAAAACACACATTAATTAGAATATAAAAATAAATTAATCAATGACTCGAGAATGATAAATGTGATGTGTTGTAGGTGTGGGCGTGTAGAAGGTGGTGTGGAGGGTGTTGGGGTATTGTTAGGTGGTGGTTGGGGGAGGGGGTAGAGGTGAGGGGGGTTGGGGTGAGGGGTGGAGGGGTGGGTGGTGGGTTGGGGTGGAGATACTTGGGGGGGTGGTGTAGAAGTGTTGGGGTGTAGGTGGTGGTATGTAGAAAGGTGTTGGGGTGTAGGTGTTGGTGTTGGGGTATAGGTAGTGGTGTAGAAGTGTTGGGGTATAGGTGGTGGTGTAGAGGTGTTGGGGTATAGGTGGTGGTGTAGAGGTGTTGGGGTGTAGGTGGTGGTGTAGAAGTGTTGGGGTGTAGGTGGTGGTATAAAGGTGTTGGGGTGTAGGTGTTGGTGTTGGGGTATAGGTGGTGGTGTAGAGGTGTTGGGGTATAGGTGGTGGTGTAGAAG
>JACRUU010000003.1:19446711-19452188 GCA_030449085.1 Kryptopterus vitreolus
AACCTACATGGTCAGGGTGATTTATATGATGGTGTGAGGGTGTGATGTGTGATGGTGTGATGGGTGAGGTGTGGGGGGGTGAGTCATGTCAGGTGATGTGTATGGGATGGTGTGATGGTGTGGGGGGTGAGTACATGGTCAGGGTGATTATATGATGGTGTGATGGTGTTGGAGGGATGAGTACATGGTCAGGGTGATTATATGATGGTGTGATGGTGTTGGAGGGATGAGTACATGGTCAGGGTGATTTCCCTCCTTCTAGGGGGGAGGAGAGGATGGGGGGAGGGCCCGGTGAACCTTGGGACGCGGGAGGGCCCCTGGTCCGGGGGAGGGTTGGTGAGGGCGGTGGGGCTTGATGAGGTACATGGGGAAGGGGGCCGATAGGAGGGTGTGAGTCCCCCTTGGGGAGGCGGTGCTTGTGAGGGGGTGCTGGTGGGATGAGTACATGGCGTCAGGGTGAGTGATTATTTGGTGATGATATGAGGGGGTTGACTGGTGTGGGGGATGCAGTACATTGGGAAGGGTGATTAGATGAGGGTGGATGGTGGTGGGAGGGTTTATGGATTGGAATATGCGGGAAGGGGGGAGTGACTCGCCCCCACTATACTGTTCCTGCTCTCCCACCCCCACCGCGGATCCACCCTTCCTGGCGGCAAGCGGGGAGGAGATGCACGGGGGGACCTTGTGGGGTGGGGGGGGAGGTAGTAACCCGGGGGTAAAGGGGGATGGATTGAGGGCTCCCACCTTGGCGGGGAGGGGGGCGAGGGGGAAGGCTCTTTAGGCGGCGACGGGGATGGGAGGAGAGACATCAGGGGACAAGGTCGGGCTAGGAGGAGGAGGGGGTGCCAGGCGGGTGGGGAGGCAGGAATCCCCCTGGGCGAAGGGCGGAGGACCTGTTGGGAGTGCGCAGGAGTGGCCTGGGAGCTGGGCGAGGGTATGGAGGGCTCCCCAGCGGCGGCGGGGCGAGGAGGAAAACAGGTGGAAGGGGGAATTTTTCTCCCCCCATACATATCCCGCCCATTTCTCCCTCTCTCTCCTTTATCGACCCCATATGGAACGCCCCCCCCCTCCCCCCCCTCCCCAACCGGGGGGCGGGCTTTGCGGCAGGGCACTCTTCCCCACCCCTCCCCTACCCCGGCTTGCGGTGAGGTGTGGGAGGACTGGTAAAGGGGCAGGGCTTGGATCGGACCGGGACCGGGTGGTGATGGCTTGGGGGTCGGAGGTCGGGGATGGGATGGAGGATCACCTTTGTTGTGATGGGCTGGGGTGGATGAAGTACATGGTCAGGGTGATTATATGATGGTGTGATGGTGTTTGGAGGGAGGGAGTAACATGGTAAGCAGGGTGAGTATATGAGGGTTTGTGAGGGGGTGACTTCCTGAGTGTCGGTGATGGCCGGGATGAGTACATGGTCAGGGTGTCTAACTCAGAGGGATTAATATGATGGTGTGATGTTGTGATGGTGTGATGGTGTGATGGGGGATGAGTACATGGTCAGGGTGATTGTATGATGGTGTGATGGTGTGATGGGGTGGGGGGATGAGTACATGGTCAGGGTGATTATATGATGGTGTGATGGTGTGGGGGGGGATGAGTACATGGTCAGGGTGATTATATGATGGTGTGATGGTGTGTGATGGTGTGATGGGGGGATGAGTACATGGTCAGGGTGATTATATGATGGTGTGATGGTGTGATGGTGTGGGGGGATGAGTACATGGTCAGGGTGATTATGTGATGGTGTGATGGTGTTGGAGGGATGAGTACATGGTCAGGGTGATTATATGATGGTGTGATGGGGGGATGAGTACATGGTCAGGGTGGAGGTAAAGCAGAATAATGTGGAGTGTGACATGTGAGATGTTATAAAGCATTCATTATACAGCTGAGTTTGAGGAGCCGCTTCAGAATTTACTCACTGTGGGAATTCTGGATCATACAGAGTTGGCTGCAGAATTCCAGCTGGGAAAACTGGGAACACAAGAAAAGAGAGAGAGAAAGAGAGAAAGAGAGAGAGAGAGAAAGAGAGAGTGAACGCTGATGAGAGTGATAGAGTCAGAGACAGGATATAAACAAGGCTCTGGGTTAATGACCGTGTTTGTCTTCTGTTCTTTTCTCTCTCCTCTCTCTCTCTCTCTTCCTCTCTTTTCTCCTGTATGTATTGATCACTGGGAGAAAATATAAGATCCAGACGACAAAGACACCACCAATAACTGTCAAGAGCTCATAATAAAGAGAAGATAAGATGTTTGTCTGTGTGTGTCTGTGTGTGTGTGTGTGTGTGTGTGTGTGTGTGTGTGTGTGTGTGTGTGAGACAGTGAAAAAGAGAGAGAGAGAGAGATGCCACATACCCATCTGGTTCTTGTTTGGAAGATAGTAAGCATTGAGTGCCTGGGGTGGAAGAAGCCACCTGTGGAAATATAAAACAAACACACACACACACACACACACACACACACACACACACACACACACACACACACACACACACACACACTCACACACACACACACACACACACACACACTCACACCACACACACACACCCACACACCACACACAAACACACACACACCACACACACTCACACACACACACACACACACAACACAATCCACACCACACACACACACACACTACACACACACACACAACACACTCACACACACACACACAGTTAGTTATTTCAGCGTTCACTGAACATGAATAAAATAAAGGTTTTATGTATTTAAGTTATAATTTATTTGAAATTGTAATTGGATTGAATTTTAACAAAGAAACGTGGTAATAAACAGCAAATTTTATTGTCTAACCACAAGAAAACGAATGATAATCAAATGCTGATATGTCTGTAAATAAAACTCCTAATTATTAAACTAAATGTTTCCAGTTTCATGTTTTTGTAAATATAAGCTCTTGATAATTGCTTTATTTCATAAAATTAACATTATCATAATTTATTAAGAGAATACACACCAAACACACCATAATATACAAACACTCCTTACGTGGTGTGTGTGTATGTGTGTGTTATGTGTGTGTGTGTATGTGTGTGTGTGTATGTGTATGGTGTATGTGTGTATATGTGTGTGAGTGTTGTGTGTGTGTGAGTGTGTGTGTGTGTGGGTGAGTGCATGTGTGTGAGTGTGTGTGTGTGTGTATGTGTGTGTTGTTTGTGTAGTGTGTGTGTGTGTATGTGTATGTGTTTGTGTAGTGTGTTTGTATATGTGTGTGAGTGTGTGTGTGTGTGTTGTGAGTGTGTGTGTGTGTGAGTGTGTGTGTGTGTGTGTATGTGATGTGTGTGTATATGTGTGTGTGATATGTGATTGTGTGTGTGTGTATGTGTGTATGGTGTGTGTGCCCCCCGTGTGTGAGTGTATGTTGTGTGTGTATGTGTGCGTATGTGTGGTGTGTGGTGGTTGTGTGTGAGGTGTGCGGAGGTATGTGTAGTGTGTTTGTGTATGTGTTGAGGGGTGTGTAGTGTGGAGGTGTGTGTATGTTGTGTGAAGTGTGTGTATTGTGTGTATGTGTGGAGTGTTGTTTGTGTATGTGTTGTGAGGTGTGTGTATGGTGTGTGTGAGTGTGTTGTGGTGTATGTTGTATATTGTGTGTGTGTGTGTGAGTGTGTGTGTAGGTGTGCCTCTGTGTGTGTGTGTGTTGTGTGTGTGTATGTGTTGTGTGGTATTGTGTGTGTGTGTGAGTGTGTGTGTGTGGTGAGTGGGTGTGTGAGTGTGGTGTATGTGTGTGTGTGTGTGGAGAGGGGTGTGTGTGTGTGTGTGTGTGAGCGTTGTGTGGGTATATGTGTGTGTGTGTGGGTGTATATGTGTGTGTGTGTGTGTGTGTGTGTGTTCTCCTCAGGTTCTTGTCCACCTCCTTGTGGATCTTGTTGATGGACAGGTTGATGTTGTATCTGATGCTGTTCAGGACGTTTTTGAAGAACGTTTTTTCATTCACTTCAAACTTCAGAAGAAAAGAACGTGTGAGAAGAAGAAATGGAGAATGTTTGAATCGTTGTGTTTATTGTGTCGTTCCTTCTGAATCCGGACTGTGAGCAAACACAGTGTGTACAGATCATTCACACCAAGACCCATTAATCTGTGTGTAATAACACTGGGATGGTGGGCGTGGAGAGGCTGTGTGTGTTGTGTGTGTATTGTGTGTTGTGTGTACATTGTGTTGTGTGTGTATTGTGTGGTGTGTGTGTGTGTGTGTGTGTGTGATGTGTTGTGTGTGTAGTGTGTATGTGTGTGTGTGTGTAGTTGTGTGTGTGTGTGTGTGTTGTGTATGTGTGTGTACTGTGTGTGTGGGTGTGTGTGTGTGAAAGTGTGTGTGTGTGAGTGTGTGTGTATGTGTATGTGTGTGTAGTGTGTGTGTAGTGTGTTGTGTGTGTGTAGTATGTGTAGTGTGTGTGTGTGTGTGTAGTGTTGTGTGGGGTATGTATGTGTAGGTGTGTGTGTAGTGTGGTGTGTGTAGTGGGTGTGTGTGTGTGTGTTATGTAGTGTGTGCTGTGTGTGTGTGTAGTGTGTGTTAGGCGCTGTGTGTGTGTGTGTGTGTGTAGTGAGTGTGTGTGTGTGTGTAGTGTGTGTGTGGTGTGGTTGTGGTGTGTGTGTGTGTGTATGTTTGTGAATGAGTGAGTGTATTTTAGTGTATATGTGTGTGTGGGTGTGTGTATGTGGGTGTGTGTTTGTGTGTGTGTGTGTGGTGTGTGTAGTGCATGTGTAGTGTGCTGTGTGTATGTGTTTGTGTTTTTGTGTTTGTGTGGGTGTGTGGGTGTGCGTGTGCGTGTGCGCGTGTGTGCGTGTGTGTGTGTGTGGGTGTGTGGAGTGTGTGTGTGTGTGGGTAGTGTGTGTGTGTGTGTGGTATTGTGTGTGTGTGTGTGTTGTAGTGTTTGTAGTGGTGTTGTGTTTGTGTGTGTGTGTGTGGATGTGTGGTGGTGTGTGTGTGTGTGTGGATGAGTTCTGGCTCGGACAGAAGGAACTTTATCTAGAAGTTGGTTTGGAAATAAAACTCAGCCTTGTGTTATTGAACACAATGTTCCTGTGGGTAAACGGGTCAGGTCGGGTCAGACACACACACACACACACACACACTACACCACACACACACACACACACTCATTTGATAATTTATTAATTTTTTCATCAAAAGACAGGAACATTTCTCTCTGTTCCTGCATTTCACACATGAAAGATCATTTCAGGGGAAAAACTGTAAATGGGTTTAAAAATAAAAATAAGGAGTATAAGAGCTATTCTGAGCAGTGTGTGTGTGTGTGTGTGTGTGTGTGTGTGTGTGTGTGTGTGTGTGTGTGAGTGTGTGTGTGTGTGTGATTAGTACCCATACTCCTGATCGATGAGCTCCGGCTTCAACAGGAAGTCTGGATACCCCGTCATAACCATCATATACTGGAGCTGTGTGTGTGTGTGTGTGAGAGATTTCAGTTATTGTTTTGTTATTTGTGTGTGATAATTGTGTGG
>JACRUU010000003.1:19462688-19465188 GCA_030449085.1 Kryptopterus vitreolus
GTAGTTATGATGGTGGTGGTGGTGATGGTGATAGTTATGATGGTGGTGGTTGGTGGTGGTGGTGGTGATGGTGGTTATAGTTATGATGGTGGTGGTGGTGGTGATGATAGTGATGGTGGTGGTGGTGGTGGTGAGAATGGTATGCTGATGATGGTGGTGGTGTTGTTGGTGGTGTTGTTGTGATGATGGTGGTGGTGATGTTGTGGTGGTGATGGTGGATGGTGGTGATGGTGGTGAGGGTGATGGTGGTGGGTGGATGGTGATGGTGGTGATGGTGGTGTGTTGAATGGTGGTGTGTGATGGTGGTGGTGGTGGTGTGATGGTGGATGGTGGTGGTGGTGATGGGTGGTGTGGTGGTGGTGGATGGTGATGGTGGGTGGTGGTTATGATGGTTGTTGTTGGTGGTGTGTTGATGTGTTGGTGTGGTGATGGTGGTGGTGGTGGTGGTGGTGATGGTGGTGATATGATGGTGGTGTGTTGTGGTGGTGGTGGTGTGGTGATGGTGTGTATGGTGTGATGGTGTGTGGTGGTGAGTGGTTGGTGTGTGGTGGTGTGATGTTGGTGTTGGTGGGTTGTGGTGTGGTGATGGTGGTGGTGGTGTTGATGATGATGGTGGTGATGGTGGTGGTGATGGTGGGGTGATTGTTGTTGGTTGGTGGATTGTTTGTTGTTGATGGTGGTGGTGGTGATGTGGTGGTGGTGATGGTGGATGGTGGTGGTTGATGATGATGGTGGTGGTGGTGATGGTGGTGGTGGTGTGTGGTGGTGATGGTGGTGGTGATGTGGTGATGGTGGTGGTGGTGTGGTGGTGGTGAGTGGTGGTGATGGTGGTGGTGATAGTGATGGTGGTAGAGAAGTGATGGTGGTGGTGTGTGGTGATGGTGATGATGCGTGGATGGTGGGTGGTGGGATGGTGGTGAAGGTGGTGGTGGTGGTGATGGTGGTGGTGTTGTGGTGCTGAATGGTGGGTGGGTGGTGGATTGTGTGATGGTGTTGGTGGTGGTGGTGGTGGTGATGGTGTTGTTGTTGGTGGTGTTGATGGTGGTGATGGTGGTGATGATGGTGGATGGTGGTGGGGGTGTTGATGGGTGATGGGTGGTGTTGTGGTGGTGTGGTGTTAGGATGTTGTTGGTGGTGTTGATGGTGGTGATGGTGGTGGTGGTGTGGTGATGGTGGTGATTGTTGGTGGTGGTGGTGGTGGTGAAGGTGGTGGTGGTGGTGGTGGTGGTGATGGTGATGGTGGTGGTGATGGTGTTGGTGGTGGTGATGGTGGTGATGATGGTGGTGGTGGTAGTGTTGGTGGTGTTGGTGTTGGTGGTGGTGATGGTGGTGGTGGTGGTGGTGGTGGTGGTGGTGATGGTGGTGGTGGTGGTGGTGGTGATGATGGTGGTGGTGGTAGTGATGATGGTGTTGTTGTTGGTGGTGTGGTGTTGATGGTGGTGATGGTGGTGGTGTTGATGGTGGTGATGGTGGTGGTGAAGGTGGTGGTGGTGATAGTTATGATGGTGGTAGTGATGGTGGTGATAGTGGTGGTGAAGGTGGTGGTGATGGTGGTGGTGTTGATGGTGGTGGTGAAGGTGGTGAAAGTTCTCTCTCTCTCCGTGAGAAAAGGATGAGTAAAGAAACGGGTGGTGTTTGTGCTGACGGTGCAGATGTTTGTAGATAATAACTGGATGTATAAATCCTGCTTTGTGTTCAGACTGACAGATCAAACCCACATCACTTTTACACGACACATTATTACCCAGCCGGAAAGATCTTCTCCAGCCGAAAGTTTTGGCACCGGCGCTAACGTAGCGCGCTAACTACAGCCTGCTTTCTGATCTCGGGAATATTAATCACACGGAATCGTCTCGCTGCCAGGAACGCTCCGTAGCCCAGACGCTTCATCGCCTCTGGGAACGTCGTTTCTGTCCCATTTATTATCGTCCTCTCATCCCGGCACTTTACACTAACGGCCTGATAAGAGCCGGAGTCCTGAGCGGGAGGATTTCAGCGCCGGAGATGAACCTGCTCTGGAATAAAACACACCAGAAGATAAGAAGGAACAGCTGGCCAGGACTTCTGTTTGCACGAATCCTACACGATCCCGGGCGGAGACGCCCCGTTCCTCGTTCGGACAATAAGCGGGAATGTTTCTCTTGGCGTTCGTCTCGTGTTGTTTTAATTTTAGCGAAAGTAACGACGAGCGTTTGTTCCTGACGTTCCTCAGCGTTTCTCCCAGCTCCTTATTAAAACCTTCATCAATCAGCCACGTTTGATCTTTTCCCCCGTCTGATCGCCGAGCGAATCCGATCCCCACATCTGCCATCCGAAGCCGTGATGGACGACAAATTTAACCTTCCGATGGAACGTTCTCCTTCCTGATGAAAACCGACTCCTGGGCCGTTATTTTATTCCGTGACGATTTTTTTCTGTAAGGTAAGCGAGGTGTAGCTGTAAAGGGATAAAAATTCCAGCTCCTGTAGGTTCCTTCGGGAGCAGGAGATCAGCGAGAGGA
>JACRUU010000003.1:19470188-19472688 GCA_030449085.1 Kryptopterus vitreolus
CAACAGACATGTTTTCTGTCTGTCTCTCTGTCTAACTCAAGATCTGTCGCTCTGTTTATCTGTCTGTCTGTATATATAGACCAGACATGCTTTCTGTCTGTCTCTGTTTAATTCACTGTCTGTCTGTCCACTTACATGTCTGTCTTTCTACCTACCTGTCTATCTCTTTATATACACCAGACATGCTTTCTGTCTATCTACCTGTCTGTCTCTCTGTCTAACTCAAGATCTGTCTCTCTCTGTCTGCCTGTCTTTTTATATAGACCAGACATGCTTTCTGTCTGTCCCTGTCTAAGTCACTGTCTGTCTGTCCAACTACCTGTCTGTCTTTCTATCTACCTGTATGTGTGTCTGTCTACCTGTCTATCTGTTTATATACACCAGACATGCTTTCTGTCTGTCTACCTGTCTGTCTTTCTGTCAAACTCATGGCCTGTCTGTCTGTCTTTTTATATAGACCAGACATGCTTTCTGTCTGTTCATGTCTAAGTCACTGTCTGTCTGTCCAACTACCTGTCTGTCTTTCTACCTACCTGTATGTGTGTCTGTCTACCTGTCTATCTGTTTATATACACCAGACATGCTTTCTGTCTGTCTCTGTCTAACTCACTGTCTGTCTGTCCACCCACCTGTCTGTCTTTCTACCTACCTGTCTATTTGTTTATATACTCCAGACATGCTTTCTGTCTATCTACCTGTCTATCTGTTTATAGACACCAGACATACTTTCTGTCCATGTCTCTGTCTAACTCAAGGTCTATCTACCTGTCTGTCTGTCTTTTTATATGCACCAGACATGCTTTCTGCCTGTCTCTATGTCTAACTCACTGTCTGCCTGTCCACCTACATGTCTGTCTGTCTCTCTGGCTAACTCAAGGTCTGTCTACCTGTCTGTCTTTTTATATACACCAGACACGCTTTCTATCTGTCTCGCCACCTTCTTGTCATCTGTCTATATGTCTGTCTCTCTGTCTACATCACTGTCTGTCTGTCCACCTACCTATCTGTCTCTGTGCCTACCTGTCTGTCTGTCATTCTCTTTCATGTTTGTCTGATATTATATAGAGTGTTTGTGACCCTCACCACCATGCTTCCACTAGTGGGCCCTTGAGCAAGGCCCTTAAACTTCAATTGCTCAGTTGTAAGTTTTGCTGGATAAGGGCGTATGCCAAATGCCGTCCCCTACTGACCCTATAGTCCACCTGAGTGCTATTATACACTGTGTGTATGTCCCAAAATATGTCCCCTACTGACCCTATAGTCCACCTGAGTGCTATTATACCATGTGGGTGTGTCCCAAACCATGTCCCCTACTGACCCTATAGTCCACCTGAGTGCTATTATACCATGTGGGTGTGTCCCAAACCATGTCCCCTACTGACTCTATATTTATAACACCTTTGTGTCACAATCTATAGTTAAGTGGTTAAGTGGTTAAGGCACTGGGCTACTGATTAGTGGTTCGCGCCCCGGCATCCTTAAGGCATGACCCTTAACCCTCTGTGCTCCAGTGGGCGCTATATCATGCGTTCTGACGCCACCTTCCAAAGAAACAATTTCACTGTGCTGTAATGTTTATGTGACAAATAAACACTATTCTATTTGCCCTACAGACTTCATAGTCCACCTGGGCATTATTAGTAGACTACCGTGGCTGCGTCCCAAACGATGTGGCGTACTGACTCTCCACTCCGCGTGATTAGCGTTATTATAAATACACGGTGTGTCCTGAAGGCCACAGAACTGACGTGAAAGTGCAGCTCTTTCTCGTTAAGTGGACGAGTCTGCACTTCGTGCTCCTGCTGGCTGTGGCTCTGTGCTCCCTCAATCCCTCGCTCCCTCAATCCCTCACTCCTTCACACAGTGGTCGTCAGCACTTAGTGGACATCTGTGCTGTGCCAAAGTTCTCCACGTAGCACGAGAAGAGAAAGAAAAATGAGGGTGTTTCTGCAGTGGCACTCGACACAGCGTGAGGAAGAAAAGAGAGAGAGAGAGAGAGAGAGAGAGAGGCTGAGCGGACGCAGCAATTAGTGACTCAGAGCGAACACACACAGAGACGGTGAGAGAGAGAGAGAGAGAGAGACAGATGCTAGCCGTATGGTCATGCTAATACACTGAAGAGTTTCTCAGTCCTGTGGAAATTAATCACCTGTATGACATCCTGCAGCACAATCATCTCTATCCCATATTTACTGTAAACACACAAAGTAAACACAAACAAATCAAAATCACATTCTCATAGCACCACTGATCCCCTACACACACACACACACACACACACACACGCATGCACCGTCTCATTAACCAGCGACACTAAAGAGAGAATCAGGACAGAGTTACGCCGGTTAAACGGAGTGTGTGTGTGATATTATATGCATGAGAGAGTGTGTGATATATATATATATATATATATATATATATATATATATATATATCTATGTCTAGAGAGAGAGAGAGACACACACACACACACACACACATAGATATATATATATTATAC
>JACRUU010000003.1:19503822-19518822 GCA_030449085.1 Kryptopterus vitreolus
TTAATAACACACTACACAAAACACAGTGCACACTTCACAATACACAAGATTCACACTACACTATCTACAACACACACACACACACACACTAAAAGCACTATACACAACACTGCATGCAACTCTATACAATACACACAACATAATAAACAATACATACAACATACAGTAATACACACTACATGAGAGGTAACAGTGCGGTTAGTCATTATTTCTTTTTGATTATTAAAGTGTGTGTGTGTGTGTGTGTGTGTGTGTGTGTGTGTGTGTGTGTGTGTGTGTGTGTGTGTGTGTGTGTGTGTGTGTGTGTGAAAACGCTGGACGCAGCACACGCCGTTTCTTCTGTTCCATTAGGAGTCGTTTCCTCGTCCACCCTCGAGCGGTGACAGAGTGATCCTCTCCACGTCTTTATTTTCTGCTGATGTGTAAAACCGCATAAGTGTGTGTGTGTGTGTCTGAGTGTGTGGTGTGTTGTGTGTGTGTGTGTGTCTGAGTGTGTGTGTGTCTGAGTGTGTGTGTGTGTGACTGTCATCTGTTTCCAGAGAGGCCTAATTGCCACCAACTGTCAATACGTGCATTTGGACCATTTTCAGGCCTACATTATTTATTGGGAGAAAAATATTGTATTGATCGCTCTGGAAGTCGGAGTGCGTAAGTGATGTTGCTAAAGAGCTGACGGGACACTCTATAAACTCCTCAATAAACTCTATAAACTTTTATAATGCTCTGTCTGTGCTGCACTCCCATCACGCTGGGCCTATCATGATGGAGCTGCCACACCGGACCCATCAACATGGACCTATCACACCAGACCTATCACAACAGACCTATCACACCGGACCTATCAACATGGACCTATCACACAGGACCAATCCCACCAGACCAATCACCGGACCTATTACACCAGACCAATCACCAGACCAATCACACCAGACCTATCACACCAGACCAATCACTGGACCTATTACACCAGACCAATCACCAGACCTATCACACCAGACCTATCACACCAGACCTATCACATCACCAGACCTATCACACCAGACCTATCACACCAGACCACACCAGACCTATCACACCAGACCTATCACACCAGACCACACCAGACCTATCACACCAGACCTATCACACCAGACCAATCACCAGACCTATCACACCAGACCTATCACACCGGACCTATCAACATGGACCTATCACACCAGACCACCTATCACACCAGACCTATCACACCAGACCAATCACCAGACCTATCAGACCGGACCTATCAACATGGACCTATCACACAGGACCTATCACACAGGACCAATCACCAGACCTATCACACCAGATCTATCACACCAGACCAATCACACTGGACCTATCACACCGGACTTATCACACTGGGCCTATCACACCAGACCAATCACCAGACCTATCACATCAGACCTATCAACATGGACCTATCACACCAGACCTATCATGTGTGGTTAGGAGGCGTGTTTAGGAGGCGTAGTTAGGAGGTGTGGTTAGGAGGTGTGGTTAGGAGGCATTGTTAGGATGTGTGGTTAGGAGGTGTGGTTAGGAGGCATTGTTAGGATGTGTGGTTAGGAGGCGTGGTTAGGAGGCGTTGTTAGGAGGTGTGGTTAGGAGGCGTGGTTAGGAGGCGTTGTTAGGAGGTGTGGTTAGGAGGTGTGGTTAGGAGGCATTGTTTAGGATGTGTGGTTAGGAGGTGTGGTTAGGAGGTGTGTTGGTGTGGTTAGGAGGCGTGGTTATGAGGTGTGTTTAGGAGGTGTGGTTAGGAGGCGTGGTTAGGAGGTGTGGTTAGGAGGTGTGTTTAGGAGGTGTGGTTAGGAGGTGTGGTTAGGAGGCATTGTTAGGAGGTGTGGTTAGGAGGCGTGGTTAGGAGGTGTGGTTAGGAGGTGGTTAGGAGGCGGTTAGGAGGTGTGGTTAGGAGGCGTGGAGGCGTGGTTAGGAGGCAGGTTAGGCGTGGTTAGGAGGTGTGGTTAGGAGGCGTGGTTAGGAGGCGTGGTTAGGAGGTGTGGTTAGGAGGCGTGGTTAGGAGGCGTGGTTAGGAGGTGTGGTTAGGAGGCGTGGTTAGGAGGCGTGTTAGGAGGTGTGGTTAGGAGGCGTGGTTAGGACGTGGTTAGGAGGAGACGTGGTTAGGAGGCGTGTGGAGTGGTTAGGAGGCAGGAGGACGTGGTTAGGAGGCGTGGTTATGAGACGTGGTTAGGAGGCATGTTAGGACGTGGTTAGGAGGCGTGGTTAGGAGGTGTGGTTAGGAGGAGTGGTTAGGAGGCGTGGTTAGGAGGTGTGTTTAGGAGGCATGGTTAGGAGGCGTGGTTAGGAGGTGTGGTTAGGAGGCGTGGTTAGGAGGCGTGGTTAGGAGGTGTGGTTAGGAGGCGTGGTTAGGAGGCGTGGTTAGGAGGTGTGGTTAGGAGGCGTGGTTAGGAGGCGTGGTTAGGAGGTGGTTAGGAGGCAGGTAGGACGTGGTTAGGAGGTGTGGTTAGGAGGCGTGGTTAGGAGGAGGAGGCGTGGTTAGGAGGCGTGGTTAGGAGGCGTGTGTTTAGGAGGCATGGTTAGGAGGCGTGGTTAGGAGGCGTGGTTAGGAGGCGTGGTTAGGAGGTGCTGATGGAAGGAGTCTCCAGTTTCAGAAGTGAAGCTGCAACATTTCAACAAACACTGTTTTATTTTATCTATGTTGTTTTGTTTTTACGCGCCACCACCACACACTCACACACACACACACACACACACACACACAATAACACACACACACAAACACACACACACACACACACACATAATTATTCAGTAAAGAAAGTGTAGTGTTGTTTCCAGGTCTCTGTCACACTGAAGACAGAGAAAAATGTTTACATCGGGGATTCGCTTTATCGAGCGTGTCAAACGTCTGTCTGAGGAAAAAAACAAGTGGCACACACACACACACACACACACACACACACACTCTCACACTCACACACACACACACACACACACGCACACACACACACACACACACAGACTTCATTCTGGCCATCGATGCAGGCTCTTTGTGTTGATTGTTTTATCACTGGTGCCACTCCTGTGTGTGTGTGTGTGTGTGTGTGTGTGAGTGTGTGTGTGTGTGTGTGTGTGTGTGTGTCTCCAGAGGCTTCACCTGAGAGGATGACCCTCATTTTCCAAAAGCAAAGTGTTCAGTATTGATCCGGAGGAATGGGCAGCTCGTGACACGGGTTAATTTACTGAGCTCGGGGTGGTTCATTATTTCCCGTCACTCCCGAACTCATCTCAGTGACCTTTTCCGGCACACACACACACACACACACACACACACACACACACACACACACACACACGATACGCCGGACCACTGAGTCTGAACTGCTGTTCTGCGTTTTTTCCCCTCCTGAACTGCATCGTGTGTCTGCGATCACATGAAAGGACGGACGAGTTGAAGCGACTCATGAGTCGATCCTGCAGAGGCGTTCTCCTGAAAGCAGGATCTCCAGCAAACGTCTACTAAAAAACATCGTATGTTGCTGCAAAAATAGTTCAACATTCTTTCTTCACAAATCCCAGCGATGTGAGGAAGTCTCGATACAGCGCCCCCTGTAGTATAGAGAGGTAATCATCTCGGTGCTCCTGGAAAACATCTCACTATGTGTAAAACGACAATGCTGTCTCCAAAAACCTTCTGCTTCTGGATGCTCCTGTTTGGCGTCTCCACAGAAGATCAGAGGCCTTTACATCTGCTTTTTTTCAAACCAACCACCTCCTTGTCTTCTCTCACTACATCTATAAACCTCCTCCAACATGACCGTCCCTCTTTTCCAACTCAATTCCATCCAGTGGTGACTCCTCATGAGGAAGAACCTTGCGAGGAACCCAACTCAAAATGGAACCTCTTGAATGCAGAACTGTGTTCCTGAGCAGGTGATATTAATTCCAGTCCAAATCCACCCTCAAAAAACATCAGCAATTTTCTACAACTCCTGCCTCCTCCTGTCCCCTTGGAGCTTCAGGGGACTTGCTCAAGGGCCCCAAAAATTTCAACTTATTGATGAACCCAAAAATGTCACATTGTGCATTTATCCCAGACTTATCCCAGGTCCATGCGGATGAGAGGAATCCTCACAGCACAATGCTGCCCCCACCATGCATCAGTGTTATAACATTCATTCATTCATTCATCTTCTACCACTTTATCCGATCTTCCCTCGGGTCACGGGGAGTCTGTGTCTATCTCAGGCGTCTATGGGTATTAAGGCAGGATACACCCTCGATGGAATGCCAACCCATCACACACACACACACACACACACACACACATTCATACACTAGGGACAATTTTCCAAGCTGCCAATCAACCTACCGTGCATGTTTTTGGACCGGGGGAGGAAACCGGAGAACCCGGAGAAAAAAAACCCCTGAGGCACGGGGAGAACATGCACAAACTCCACACACACATGTGCCGAGACGGGAATCGAACCCGGATCCTGCCAGTGTGAGGCGAACGTGCTAACCACTAAACCACCGTGCCCCGCTGTGTTATAACATGATAAGTTATAATATCATTCATTGATCAAGACCACATCACCGTCATCCAGACGTGTCCTCAGACGGCACTTTCTTTGAGTTGAGAGTTTCTTTCTTGTCTCTCTCCCACACAGGCCGTTGTTCCGCAGCGCTCTTTAGATGGTCGACTCCCAACGCTTCAACTCCAGTGATCGTTGTTCTCGGTGTGGCGTTTCCGTGCCTGGTGGGGGCGCTGCAGATTTCATTTCCTGATTATTGATCTGGGACATCAAAATATTCGTATAAAATGTTGTGCATATTTTCCATTTTTATTTTCTCCATTGGGGGCACGGTGGCGTAGTGGTTAGCACGTTCGCCTCACACCACCAGGATCCGGGTTCGATTCCCGTCTCGGCCATGTGTGTGTGGAGTTTGTGCATGTTCTCCCGTGCCTCAGGGGGTTTTTCTCCGGGTTCTCCGGTTTCCCCCCCGGTCCAAAAACATGCACGGTAGGTTGATTGGCACCTTGGAAAAATTGTCCCTAGTGTATGAATGTGTGTGAATGTGTGTGTGTGTGTGTGTGTACCCTGCGATGGGTTGGCATTCCATCCAGGGTGTGTATCCTGCCTTAATGCCCATAGACGCCTGAGATAGACACAGGACTCCCCGTGACCCGAGGGAAGATCGGATAAAGCGCTAGAAGATGAATGAATGAATGAATTTTCTTCATTGTTTTAGATTCACAGTTTGGTCTTTCAATAACGAGGCTTTTTTTTCCACAGCGAGAAACACAAAACACACCACAGCCAGAAGTTTGTGGACACCTGATGATAAACAGGACGTGTTTTATAAACATCAAATTCCACATTTTATCCCAATATGCTGATGTAATTCCCTCCATTCTTCTGGGAAGATTTGTGTTGATTCAGTCACAGCAGCTTGTTTATGTGTAATAAATTCACATTTACGTGTGTGTGTGTGTGTGTGTGTGTGTGTGTGTGTGTGTGTGTGTGTGTGGTGTGTGTGAGAGCAGACAGCTTGACCGCAAGCTGTCGATTCGACTCGCTTGGTCTGCGGCGCTGCAGGATCGATTCTACAAGCCAAAACCCGTGTGCTGAGGTGAGGAACACAGTCAAAAACCATCATCACATGACAAGGTCAAAGGGTCAACTGAGGAACACGTAAAGGTCAAAACCATCATGGAAGGCATTTGTGGGTAATACTGATATAACAATGGATATAAACGTGTATGATCAGGACTGAGGATGCACGTGTTTTTAACACGTGTATAACCGTAATTGTGTGAAAAAGAAAGTTTCGTCTCCAGGACACAAAGAGAAACATTAAACAAACCACAAACACTATTTACACTTAATGTACAGAACAAATAATAAAGTAAAACAGTGATATAATGCTAATATATAACACTGATATAACACTGATATAACAATTATATATAACACTAATGTTATAACACTGATATAACACTGATATAACAATTATATATAACACTGTTATATATAACACTTTATATATAACACTGTACATATAACACTATATATATAACACTGATATAACACTTATATATAACACTGATATAACACTGATATAACAATTATATATAACACTGTTATAACACTGATATAACACTGATATAACACTTATATATAACACTGATATAACACTTATATATAACACTGATATAACACTGATATAACACTGCTATAACACTGATATAACACTTATATATAACACTGATATAACACTGATATAACACTGCTATAACACTTATATATAACACTGTTATAACACTGATATAACACTGATATAACAATTATATATAACACTGATATAACACTTGTTATAACACTGATATAACACTGATATAACACTTAACACTTATATATAACACTGATATAACACTGATATAACAATTATATATAACACTGTTATAACATATATAACACTGATATAACACTGATATATAACACTGATATAACAATTATATATAACTCTGTTATAACACTGATATAACACTGATATAACACTTATATATAACACTGATATAACACTGATATAACAATTATATATAACAATTATATATAACACTGTTATAACACTGATATAACACTGATATAACACTGATATAACACTTATATATAACACTGTTATAACACTGATATAACACTGATATAACACTTATATATAACACTGATATAACACTGATATAACACTGATATAACTGCTAACACTGATATAACACTATAACTGATATATAACACTGATATAACACTGATATTTAACACTGCTATAACGCTGATATAACACTTATATATAACACTGCTATAATACTGCTATAACACTGCTGTAATGCTGACCTATAACACTTCTATAACACTGTTATAACTCTGATATATAACGCTGCTATAACACTGATATATAACTTATATATAACACTGATATAACACTTATATATAACTGATATAACACTGATATTATAACACTGCTATAACTGCTATAACAATTAAACTGCTATATATAACACTGATATAACACTTATAACTAAACTGCTATATATAACTGCTATAACAATGCGATAACGCTGCTATAACACTCCTATAATTCTGATATATAACACTGATTTATAACACTGCTGTAATACTGCTATAATAACACTGCTATAACACTGCTATAAAGCTGATATATAACGCTGCTGTAACACTTATATCTGTGTTCTACCAGTGTAATATTAGTGTTATATAAGTGTTATAGCAGTGTTATATCATATAAATGTTATATTAGCATTATAGAAGCATTATAAAAGTGTTATATCAACATTATATCAGTGTTATATCAGCATTATATCAGTGTTATATCAGCGTTATATCAGCGTTATATCAGCAGTGTTATATCAGCATTATATCAGCGTTATATCAGCGTTATATCAGCGTTATATCAGAATTATATCAGCATTATATCAGTGCTATATCAGTGTTATATCAGCATTATATCAGCGTTATATCAGCATTATATCAGCGTTATATCAGCGTTATATCAGTGTTATATCAGCATTATATCAGTGTTATAGCAGCGTAATATCAGTGTTATATCAGCGTAATATCAGCGTTATATCAGCGTTATATCAACATTATATCAGCATTATATCAGTGTTATATCAGTTATAATGTTATATCAGTTATATCAGTGTTATATCAGCAGTTATATCAGTTATATCAGCGTTATATCAGCGTTATATCAGTTATATCAGCGTTATATCAGCATTATATCAGCGTTATATCAGCGTTATATCAGTGTTATATCAGCATTATATCAGTGTTATAGCAGCGTAATATCAGTGTTATATCAGCGTTATATCAGCGTTATATCAGCGTTATATCAGCATTATATCAGTGTTATATCAGTGTTATATCAGCATTGTTATATCAGTGCATTATATCAGCGTTATATCAGCATTATATCAGCGTTATATCAGCATTATATCAGTTATATGTTATATCAGCATTATATCAGTGTTATATCAGCATATATATCATATCAGCGTTATATCAGCGTTATATCAGCGTTATATCAGCGTTATATCAGCATTATATCAGCGTATATGAATATTAGTCCTTGTATTCTTTGTTATGAACATTTCCACATTGTAGGATGAATAGAGGTTTATCTTATCTTATCTCTTACTGGTGATTTGTAAAGTTTGTAAGTTTCCTAAACCTCCTCCTGTGAGTTGAACTTTTTGATGGAAATCAGCAGAACCACTAAAGCGAGTTTCTGCGTAACGTTAAAAACCCCAATGTGTCTCCTTTTTATCTCCCTGATGCTGATGGATAGAAACACGAGCGATCCCTGAACACGTCTCCCGCTGATCCCGAACACAACAAAAGCGTTGGGAGCTCCTCCTCGGGCGGCGTCTCCGCTGTCACGTGTCTCGTGTGATTATCAGAGGTGAAGGAGCCGACAGGAACAAACCGATTCCTGCAGGGAATAAACCACTCCGAACGGGATTGCATTCATAAATTATCTCTCCTCAACACCTATCAACCCGAGATGTTTCTCCTCCACTGCGACGTGTGTGTGTGTGTGTGTGTGTGTGTGTGTGTGTGTGTGTGTGTGTGTGTGTGTGTGTGTGTGTGGTGTGTGTGTGATGAGAGAATTTATACGCGACTGCCGGAGAGCTAATAAATAAATAAATAAATAAATAAATAAATAAGAAGAGGAAGATCTCCTGGAGCCTCCCAGAGTGCCGGAGCTGCCACCGCTGATCGGTGAGGAACCTTCTGGGCCTTTGAAGTTTTTCGACATAAAAGCAGAAATAACGCAAATCTGCTCAGATGAAATTAGCAGAGGATGAAAAAGGAGAGAAAAACGCAGCCGTTCCCAATCAGAGCGCGCGGTGAGGACGACTCCGATCCACTCCGCTCACGTCTCACACGTCTCACACGCGACTCCACCACGCCGCCGAGAAGCCTTTCATCTACATCCACTAATACAACTGCTTCTGTCAGCTCTCACAACACAACTAAACACATACATACACACACACACACATATACACATACACACATATACACAACATACACACTACACACATACACACATACATACACATACAAAACATTACATACCACAACACTACACACAAACACACACACACATACATACATATATACACACATACATCACTTATATACACACATACATACACATACACAACACATACACACACATACAACACACATAAACACACAAACACACACACACACACACACAACATACACACACACACACACACATACAACACACATACACACATACACACACACATACACACACACACACATACACATATACACATACACATACACACACATACATACACACCACACATACACACACATGACAACACATACCACACATACAGACACACATTACATACACACCACATCAGACATACACACACACAGGCACACAACACATACACACACACACAACAGACACACACATACATACATACACACATACACACATACACACACACAGACAGACAACACACACAGCACACACATACACACACACACACAGACACACACACATACGAGACATACATGACACACACATACACACACATACACACACACACATACAGACATACACATACAGACACACAACACACACACACAGACAGACACACACATACACACACATACATACACACACACATACACACACACATACACACACACACACACGTACATACACACATATACATACACATACACACATACATACACATACACATACACACACACATCAAACACATACACACAGATACACACACACACACACACACACACATACATACACACACACACAGACACACACATATACACATACACACACACACACACACAGTACACATACCATACACACATACCATACACACATTACACACACACACACACATACACTACATACACACACATACACATATACATACATACATGCATACACACACAGACAGACACACAGACACACACATACACACACATACATACATACATACACACATACACACATACATACACACATACATACACACACACACACACAATTACACACACACACACACATATACATACACACATACACACATACATACACACATACATACACACACACACACACATATACACACAATGTACAATACATAATTGACTACATACATACATACACACCAACATTACATACTACATACTTACATACATACACACACACATACATATGTGATGGAGAAGGTAATGGTGAAGGAAGGTGATGGTGATGGTGATGGTGATGGTGATGGTGATGGTGATGGTGAAAGTGAAGGTGATGGTGATGAAGGTGAGGTGAAGGTGAAGGTGGAGAAGGTGAAGGTGAATGAAGGTGAATGGTGATGGTGAGGTGAATTGAAAGGTGAATGGTGATGCTGATGGTGATGGTGATGGTGATGGTGAAGGTGAAGGTGATGGTGAGGTGAAGGTGAAGGTGAAGGTGAAGGTGAAGGTGAAGGTGAAAGGTGATGGTGAAGGTGAAGGTGATGGTGAAGGTGAAGGTGAAGGTGAAAGTGAAGGTGAAGGTGAAGGTGAAGGTGATGGTGAAAGTGATGGAGAAGATAATGGTGATGGATAAGGTGTTGGTTAAGGTGAAGGTGAAGTTGATAGGATGAAGATGGTGATGGAGAAGGTGACGTTGGATGACGTTGGTTCGGGGGTGTTGGTTCATGTTTCGTGTCATGTGACAGGAATGTGCGGAGTTCCTGATGATGGTGAAGGTGCGGAGTGTGGTCGGGGAGGGCCAGGTGTTTGGTGATGTGGTGATGATGGTATGACTTGGGAGCAGATGTGTTGATTGGTGTTGGGATGTGGTGATGATGTTTGGGAGCAGATGTGGTGTTGGTGTTTGGGCAGATGTGGTGATGGTGTTTGGGTGATGTGGTGATGGTGGATGTGGGAGCAGACCAGATGTGGTGATGGTGTTTGGGAGCAGATGTGGTGATGGTGTTTTGGGACCAGATGTGGTGATGTGTTTGGGGTGATGTGGTGATGATGTTTGGGAGTCACAGATGTGGTGATGATGTTGTTTGGGTGATGTGGTGATGGTGTTTGGGTGATGTGGTGATGATGTTTGGGAGCAGATGTGGTGATGGTGTTTGGGAGCAGATGTGGTGATGGTGTTTGGGTGATGTGGTGATGTGTTTGGGGAGCAGATGTGGTGATGTGTTTTGGTTTGGGACAGATGTGGTGATGGTGTTTGGGTGATGTGGTGATGGTGTTTGGGTGATGGCAGATGTGTGGTGGTGATGGTGTTTGGGAGCAGATGTGGTGATGGTGTTTGGGTGATGGTGTTTGGGTGGTGTGGTGATGTGGTGATGTGGTGGTGGTGTTTGGGTGATGTGGTGATGGTGTTTGGGTGATGTGTGATGGTGTGGTTGGGTGGGAGCAGATGTGGTGATGGTGTTTGGGAGCAGATGTGGTGATGGTGTTTGGGACCAGATGTGGTGATGGTGTTTGGGTGATGTGGTGATGGTGTTTGGGAGCAGATGTGGTGATGGTGTTGGTGGGAGCAGATGTGGTGATGATGTTGTGGGTGATGGTGTTTGGGACCAGATGTGGTGATGGTGTTTGGGTGATGTGGTGATGGTGTTTGGGAGCAGATGTGGTGATGGTGTTTGGGAGCAGATGTGGTGATGGTGTTTGGGTGATGTGGTGATGGTGTTTGGGAGCAGATGTGGTGATGGTGTTTGGGTGATGTGGTGATGGTGTTTGGGAGCAGATGTGGTGATGGTGTTTGGGTGATGGTGTTTGGGTGATGTGGTGTGATGTGGTGATGATGTTTGGGTGATGTGGTGATGGTGTTTGGGATGGGTGATGGTGATGGGTGATGTGGTGATGATGGTGATGGTGTTGGGTGGGAGCAGATGTGGTGATGGTGTTTGGGTGCAGATGTGGTGATGGTGTTTGGGTGATGTGGTGATGATGTTTGGGTGATGGTGTGTGATGGGTTTGTTTGTGGTGATGTGGGTGATGTGGGTGATGGTGTTTGGGTGATGTGGTGATGTGGTGGTGTTTGGGAGCAGATGTGGTGATGGTGTTTGGGTGATGTGGTGGTGTGGTGATGTGGTGGTGTTTGGGTGATGTGGTGATGATGTTTGGGTGATGTGGTGATGGTGTTTGGGTGATGTGGTGATGGTGTTTGGGAGCAGATGTGGTGATGGTGTTTGGGTGATGTGGTGATGGTGTTTGGGTGATGTGGTGGATGTTCTTCACCTCTCCAGGGCTTTTCCTTGTTGGTATGGAATGATATGGAGGACGTGATGTTTGTGGTGTGTTCAGGTTCCGTTCAGGTTCCGTTTGGAGTTAAAAGAAGGCGTGAATCGTTTGTGATGCGTCGCTCCATAAGCAGATCGATGGTGGAAGCGAGGGAGAGGTGGGAGAGGTGGGAGAGGTGGAGATGGAGGTGGAGATGGAGGTGGAGGATGTTGTTGTTTCGTCTCCGTGGTTTCAGGAATAACGTTGACATTTGTGAAGGTTAAAGAGTGTAACTGTCTGTCTGAGTCCGTCAGCGAGCGCAAAGGTCATCACACACTCCGCCGTTTATAGTGTTTTAATTAGAGCCTCGCGTTCTCCTTCAGCGTTCTCCTCTGCTATCCATCCATCCATCCATTCTTCTCCTCCTTCTTCTCCTTCAGCCAGAAGATCCACATCATTCACATCAACAACCACACTGTCGTCTGCTATCATCTCTTCCAACCATTCTTCTCCTCCTTTTTCTCCTCCTTCTCATTCTTCTCATTCTCATTCTTCATCTTCTCATTCTTCTTCTCCTTCTTCTCCTTCTCCTTCAGCATCTATGCCTCATTCTTCTCCTCATTCTTCTTCTCATTCTTCTCCTCATTCTTCTCCTCATTCTTCTCCTCATTCTTCTCCTCATTCTCTTCTCCTCCTCCTTCTTCTTATCCTTCAGGCATCTATGCCTCATTCTTCTCCTCATTCTTTTTCTTCTCCTCCTTCTTGTTCTTCTTCTTCCCCTTCTTCTTCTCCTCATTCTTCTTCTCCTCCTTCATCTTCTCCTTCGGCATCTATGCCTCATTCTTCTCCTCATTCTTCTTTCCTCCTCCTTCTTCATTCTTCTTCTTCTCCTTCTTCATCTTCTCATTCTTCTTCTCCTCCTTCTCCTTCTCCCTCAGCATCTATGCCTCATTCTTCTCCTCATTCTTCTTCTCCTTCTTGTTCTTCTTCATCTTCTCATTCTCTATTTCATCTTTGAATCCTTTTTCTTCACCTCCCCCTTCTTCTCCTTCTTCTGCTCCTTCTTCTCTTTCTTCCTCTCCTGCTTCTTGTTCTTCTACTTCTCCTTCTTCATCTTCTCCTCCTTTTTAACCTCCTTCTTCTTCTCCTTTATCTTCTCCCCTTCTCCTTTTTCTTCATGAACATTTCTGCACATGTTTATTTATAACGGTGAAGATGGAACTTGTAGATCTTCAGGATCAGTCTGAGGAATCAACAAAACATCAACATGTCAACATAAACAAACATTTTCCCTCCATCACTAACATACAAACACATGAATGTTTAGGAACATCTGCATCTGCATCACATTTAGGAACATCTGCATCTACACAAACATCACATTTAGGAACATCTGCAATGACATCTGCATCACATTTAGGAACATCTGCATCGACAAAAACATCACATTTAGGAACATCTGCATCTACACAAACATCATGTTTAGGAACATCTGCATCGACATCTTCATCACATTTAGGAACATCTGCATCTACACAAACATCACATTTAGGAACATCTGCATCGACATCTACATCACATTTAGGAACATCTGCATCTACACAAACATCACATTTAGGAACATCTGCATCGACAAAAAGATCACATTTAGGAACATCTGCATCTACACAAACATCACGTTTAGGAACATCTGCATCTACATCTGCATCACGCTTAGGAACATCTGCATCTACATCTGCATCACGTTTAGGAACATCTGCATCGACATGTTCATCACATTTAGGAACATCTGCATCGACAAAAACATCACATTTAGGAACATCTGCATCTACACAAACATCACGACATCTACATCACATTTAGGAACATCTGCATCTACACAAACATCACATTTAGGAACATCTGCATCGAACATCACATTTAGGAACATCTGCATCGACATCTACATCACATTTAGGAACATCTGCATCGACAAAAACATCACATTTAGGAACATCTGCATCGACATCTTCATCACATTTAGGAACATCTGCATCGACATCTACATCACATTTAGGAACATCTGCATCGACATCAAATCTGCATCACATTTAGGAACATCTGCATCTACACAAACACACATTTAGGAAACATCACGCATCACATTTAGGAACATCTGCATCTACACAAACATCACATTTAGGAACATCTGCATCGACATCTACATCACATTTAGGAACATCTGCATCTACACAAACATCACATTTAGGAACATCTGCATCGACATCATCACATCTTGCATCACATTTAGGAACATCTGCATCGACATCTCTACACAAACATCACATTTAGGAACATCTAGGAACATCATTTAGGAACATCTGCATCTACACAAACATCACATTTAGAACATCTGCATCTACACAAACATCTGCATCGATCACATTTAGGAACATCTGCATCTACACAAACATCACATTTAGGAACATCTGCATCTACACAAACACACAAACACGTTTAGGAACATCTGCATACACAAACACATTTAGGAACATCTGCATCTACACAAACATCACATTTAGGAACATCTGCATCGACACAAACATCACATTTAGGAACATCTGCATCGACACAAACATCACATTTAGGAACATCTGCATCTACACAAACATCACATTTAGGAACATCTGAACATCGACATGACATCTGCATCACATTTAGG
>JACRUU010000003.1:19534677-19557177 GCA_030449085.1 Kryptopterus vitreolus
CACACACACACACACATATGCAAACTCACAGTAAACAAAATAACATAACCTTGTAAACAGTAGCAGGGACTCCGATTACTTCTCATTATAGAGACACCACATTTCTGTGACAACAATGACACACATTAACACACACCAGCACACAATGACACACATTAACACACAATGACAACACAATAACACACAATGACAAACAATAACAACACAATAAAATACAATGAAAACACAATGACACACATTAACACACACTAGCACACAATGACACACATTAACACACACACACACATTAACACACTGACATATTTCACACACACAATAACACACAAATGACACACAATGACACAAAATAACACAATGACACACATCTCGGACAACGGTTCCTTCATCTTCAGAAATGTATTTCTATAAAGTTTATTACCTCCATAAAATTGTTTTTATTTACTCTTTATGTAAATTCTTCTTACATCTTTATTTACAAACACTTTCTTTAAACGGTTCCTGATGTCTCAGATCTCAGGTTTAATTCTCAGGTGTGGGACTCGGGTTTAAGTCTCAGGTTTAATTCTCAGGTGTGGGACTCGGGTTTAAGTCTCAGGTTTAAGTCTCAGGTGTGGGACTCGGGTTTAAGTCTCAGGTTTAATTCTCAGGTGTGGGACTCGGGTTTAAGTCTCAGGTTTAAGTCTCAGGTGTGGGACTCGGGTTTAAGTCTCAGGTTTAATTCTCAGGTGTGGGACTCGGGTTTAAATCTCAGGTTTAAGTCTCAGGTTTAATTCTCAGGTGTGGGACTCGGGTTTAAATCTCAGGTTTAAGTCTCAGGTTTAAGTCTCAGGTCTCAGGTTTAAGTCTCAGGTCTCAAGTTTAAGTCTCAGGTCTCAGGTTTAAGTCTCAGGTTTAAGTCTCAGGTTTAAGTCTCAGGTCTCAGGTTTAATTCTCAGGCCTCAGGTTTAAGTCTCAGGTTTAAGTCTCAGGTCTCAGGTTTAAGTCTCAGGTTTAAGTCTCAGATCTCAGGTTTAATTCTCAGGTGTGGGACTCGGGTTTAAGTCTCAGGTTTAAGTCTCAGGTCTCAGGTTTAAGTCTCAGGTCTCAGGTTTAAGTCTCAGGTTTAATTCTCAGGTGTGGGACTCGGGTTTGAATCTTGGCTTTAGATCTTATGTGTAGGCCCCGTGTGTTGGTCTGAGGTGTTTGGATCAGATCTATCCCGAGGTCTACACCTTAGACCTAAAGCTAGAAGTACAGGTGTGAATGAGTGTGATTATTATAAAGATGTTATTTATGAATGGGGTTTAGTGTAAACACACTGGTGTTGTTCTCTACAGCGCCACACAGTGTTTGGATTCGCTCCGTGCCGTCGTCAGAATTTGGAGATCTGAGGCGCAGAATTCCGACGTTTCCAGCCGTGTGGAGTGTTTCATTCGTAAAGAGGGTTATGCTCCGAGCCGAGACCATCCCGGTCCGACACGGGCCGTGTTTATCCTCGCTCTGCTCCCGTCTCAGAGGATGCTGCAGGTTTCCTTCCCAGGCAAGTGTACACACTCGCTGTTTTGTTCCAGGCTTCGCACCTTCTTTTGGATTTGTTGTTTTGTTGTTTTGTTGTTTTGTTGTTTGTTACAAAGCCTCATAAGGCTGCTTGTCATTTAAATTGTATGAAACCACTGAAGACGAGCAGCAGAGCAGGAGATGTGATGAAGCTCATTCTCTATTCACTGCCCTCAAGCTGAAACTCCACAAGCACCAGCTTTTTCTTTCTCCAAACTCTCACACACACACACACACACACACACACACACACACACACACAGCATTTTAACCATTACTCTCACTTTTCAAGGTATACAGAGATACATTTATATTTTCTTTTATATCTACATTTAAAATCCTTCTGTTTAAAAATACATGTGGAGCAATACACAACATGATGCTGGAGTACCTCAGGGGTGTATTCTCTCCCTCAACTAGGTTTTATCTGTATCGCATTTCCTACAGTCGATATTCTCCCAATGTAGCTTTACATGAATAAATATACATTATAATGATTCACCGGTCAGCTATAACATCTTTAATATGGTGTTAGTTCTCCTTTTCCGGATCCATGACGTCATCAGTAGGCGGAGTTACAGTCGGTCATGATGACATGAGGAAGAAAACTGGAGGTGAATCAGGAAATCTCATTCATTATTATAGTGATTAGTGTCTTCTGATCTCACTGACGTTCACTACTGGCGTGATCAGCATTGCATCATCATTAACGTTATCTGCAGCGCCGCCGTCACTGCCATTAATCACTGTAATGATTTATTTCCTAACACACTCTAGCACACAATGACACACATTAACACACAATGACAAACAATAACACACAATAAAATACAGTGAAAACACAATAACACAATGATACACAATAACACACAATGATATACATTAACACACAATGACACACTATAACACACAATGACACCCAATAGCACAGTGTAGAATAGAGACAGTGTAGAAGAGGAACGCCGAGACAGAGAGACAGTGTAGAATAGGAATACCGGGACAGAGAGACAGTGTAGAAGAGGAACGCTGGGACAGAGAGACAGTGTAGAAGACGCTAGGACAGAGAGACAGTGTAGAAGACGCTGGGACAGAGAGACAGTGTAGAAGAGGAACGCCGGGACAGAGAGACAGTGTAGAAGAGGAATGCTGGGACAGAGAGACAGTGTAGAAGAGGAACGCTGGGACAGAGAGACAGTGTAGAAGACGCTGGGACAGAGAGACAGTGTAGAAGACGCTAGGACAGAGAGACAGTGTAGAAGTGGAACGCTGGGACAGAGAGACAGTGTAGAAGAGGAACGCCGGGACAGAGAGACAGTGTAGAAGAGGAATGCTGGGACAGAGAGACAGTGTAGAAGAGGAACGCTGGGACAGAGAGACAGTGTAGAAGACGCTGGGACAGAGAGACAGTGTAGAAGAGGAACGCCCGGACAGAGAGACAGTGTAGAAGACGTTGGGACAGAGAGACAGTGTAGAAGAGGAACGCCGGGACAGAGAGACAGTGTAGAAGACGCTGGGACAGAGAGCCAGTAGAAGCTGAAGGACGTCAGGGCTGAACATTACTAAGTGGTGAACAGTGTTAATAATTACGTCCTCTTGTAGACAAAGACATTGTGGGAGTCCGGCTGTAACACGGCTGTATCACGGCTGTAACACGGCTGTATCACGGCTGTATCACGGCTGTAACACGGCTGTATCACGGCTGTAGCACGGCTGTATCACGGCTGTAACGAGGCTGTATCACGGCTGTAACACGGCTGTAACACGGCTGTAACACGGCTGTAACACGGCTGTATCACGGCTGTAACACGGCTGTATCACGGCTGTAACACGGCTGTATCACGGCTATAACACGGCTGTAACACGGCTGTATCATGGCTGTAACACGGCTGTATCACGGCTGTAACACGGCTGTAACACGGCTGTAACACGGCTGTATCACGGCTGTATCACGGCTGTATCACGGCTGTAACACGGCTGTATCACGGCTGTAACACGGCTGTAACACGGCTGTATCATGCTGCTGTAACACGGCTGTAATCACGGCTGTAACTGTATCACGGCTGTATCACGGCTGTAACACGGCTGTAACACGGCTGTATCACGGCTGTATCACGGCTGTAACACGGCTGTAACACGGCTGTATCACGGCTGTAACATGGCTGTATCACGGCTGTAACACGGCTGTATCACAGCTGTAACATGGCTGTAACTCTGCTGTATCACGGCTGTATCACGGCTGTATCACGGCTGCAACACGGCTGTAACACGGCTGTATCACGGCTGCAACACGGCTGTAACACGGCTGTAACTCTGCTGTAGCGAGAGATGTTTTGGAGGCAGGACGGCGATGGAAAGGGCAGCAGGAGCCATGAATCACGCTCGGGCCTGCTGTGTGTCAGTGCTGTCATTACCGACACACAGGAATGAGCTACAGCAGGGAATTATTAGCGGGACGTAATGTCACCATGTCCATGACTCCAGCCTCCGCCGCTTTTCCACATCACTGAGGTTTTCCGAACTCTCAGGAATTTTATGGCACAGTCCGGGGAAGTCTTGCGGAAGGTTTTTTTTCTTCTTGGACATGGTAATGTCTCACAAGTGGTGTGTGTGTGTGTGTGTGTGTGTGTGTGTGTGTGTGTGTGTGAGTGTCTTTTCTTTGGCGGCTGGGTGATAATATTTCAGCTCCGTGTCGCCGTCACGCTAAAACAGGGCCTCCAAACAGTGCACTCCTGAGAGGAAGAGGCGGATAAATGAAGTTCCTGCTGTAATTCCACACCGTTCAGGAGACTTTCGGGTAAAAAAAAAAAAAGTTATTAAACATGCACGGCTTTAAAAACGTACGTGTGGTCCAAACACACACACACACACACACACACACACACACACACACAACAAAAACGCCCGGAACATCGACACACCGCTTTTCCCTAAACCCCCCCCCACACACACACACACAGTGGTGTGGCAGGGAAGTGTTTTTATTCGTTTTCAGACGAATGCTGTTTATTGTTTAGTGTTTATTGTTGGTTTGAGTCTGTTCTGGATTGTGATTGGTCAGAAGGTGTTGATTCATTCTCAGCAGTGCAGAAGGAGAACCGAGAACCGAGTAAAAACATAATGTATAACAGTTTAGTGTTAGGAGTGTTTATAGCTGCTATAACGTAAGTGATAACACTCACTCACACACTCACTCACACACACACTCACTCACCACTCACCACATCTCTCACTCACACACTCACTCACACACCCACTCACAGCACACTCACACACTCACACACACTCACTCACACACACACAAACACACACTCACTCACACAACAACACTACACACGCACACAAACACCAACAGCACACTCCCACACACAGCACCACTCAGCACCACACTCACGCACGCTCACTCACTCACTCGCTCCCTTACTCGCTCACTCACTCACACACAAGGGGCCCCTCACACACACACACACTCCCTCACAGACTCACTCAACTCAAGAACACTCCACACTCCACACACGTCACTCACTCAACGCACACACCACACACAGCATCACTCACACAAAACACTCACACACACACTCCGCACACAACACAACACCACACACACACAGCACTCACACAACTCACGCACACACACTCAAACACACAACACACAACCGCACACACACACACACACGACACACAACGCAGCCACAAACAACACACTGCACTCACACACACGACACACACACACACTCACACACTCACACACTCACACACTTCACTCACTCACACACACACACTCACACACACACTCACACACACACTCACACACACACACTCACACACACACTCACACACTCACTCACTCACACACACTCACACACACTCACTCACATACACACTCACTCACACTCACACACTCAACACACACTCACTCACACACACACACACACGCACGCACACACTCACTCAAACACACTCACTCACCACACTCACTACACACACACACGCTCACTCACTCACACACACACACTCACACACTCACTCACACCACACTCACTCACACACATACACACTCACACACACTCACACTCACTACACACTCACACACACTCACACACACACACGCACACTCACTCACTCACCACACTCACGCACACACACGCACTCACACACTCACACACACACAACGCAACACACACACTGCACACACTGCACACTCACACACGCACGCACACACACTCACGCACACACACTCACGCACACACACACGCAACTCACACACCACGCACACACAAACACGCACACTCCCACGCACACAGCACCACACACACACGCACACTCACTGCACCCTCTCACTCACTCACTCACTCACACACACACACTCAACACACTCACTCACTCACTCACTCACTCACACACTCACTCACACACTCACTCACACACTCACTCACACACACACACACTCACACACACTCACTCACTCACACACACACTCACACACGCACTCACACACACTCACACACACACACTCACTCACACACTCACAACACACACACACTCACTCCACCCACACACACACACTCACCACACACACACACACACTCACAAACACACACAACGCACACTCACTCACACACTCACTCACACACACACACTCACACACGCTCACGCATCACACACTCACACACACACCACCACTCACACACACTCACACTCAACACACACACACGCACTCATCACACTCACTCACACACCCCCACACACACACACACTCACTCACACACTCACTCACACACACTCACGCACACCACACACACACTCACTCACTACACACACTCACTCACACACACTCACCACTCACACTCCACCACACACTGAACACACACTCACTCACGCACACTCACACACGCTACACACACACACTCACTCACTCACACAAACACACTCACACACACTCACCACACACACTCACTCACTCACACACTCACTCACACACCCTCACTCACACTCACACACACACTCACTCACACACACGTCACACACTCACTCCACACACTCACCATCACACACACACTTCTCACACACACTCACACACACTCACTGCACGCACACTCACACATCTCACATGTTATCAACACACACTCCACACACTCACTCACACACACTCACACACACTCACACACACACTCACACATCACACATCACCATCGCATCACTCACTCACTCACACAACACTCACCACACTCACTCACACACACACACACACACACACTCACTCACACATCACACTCACTCACACACTCACAAAGTCACTCATTCACACAGATTCACAAAGCTCACACACTCACACACTCACTCACTCACTCATTCACTCACTCACTCACTCACACTTTTGGAGGGAGGGTTGGTGGGGGGGGTTTTGGAGGGGGGGGTTGGAGGAGGGATTTTGGGAGCGGGGGGGGTGGTTGGAGGGGGGGGTTTTGTGGAGGGGGTTTGGAGGGGGGATTTGGAGGAGGTGGTGGTGGCGGGGGATTTTGGAGGGGGGGGGGGGGGGCTTTTTTGGAGGGGGTGGTGGTGACGGGGGGATTTTGGAGGGGGGGGGGGGGTTTGGGGGGGGGGTTGGAGGGGGTTTGGAGGGGGGATTTTTGGGGGGGGGTTTGGAGGGGGGATTTTGGAGGGGGGGTTGGGAGGGGGGATTTTGGAGGGGGGGTGGGTGGTGGAGAGCGGATTTTGGAGGGGGGGGTGGATTTGGAGGGGGGGTTGGAGGGGGGGGGTGGTGGTGGCGGGGGGATTTTGGAGGGGGGGGTTTGGGGGGGGGGGGGCGGGTTGGAGGGGTGGCGTCACTTGCCAGTTTGGAAGCGAAACGGCGCTACATCAGCGAGGAAAAGGACCAATAAGGCGAAAGAGCAGTCCAACAAATCAGCGTTTTTTAAAGGCGCTTGTCACCTCGTAATGTCCTCAGCAGGACAAAGTGCTGACCTCGGGGAAAGCGGAGACGACTTCCAGAAATCCCCCCTCTGTCCTGACGTATTTCTACTCCATTCCAAACGAAACACATATAAATCTGTCTGCACACAGTTCTCCAAAACCTCACACACTCTGGAGAGACACACACACACACACACACACACTCAGCCCTTAAACACCATGGCCTGCTGCTCCACTATGACTCATTAACCCTTCTGTTCTGTTCTCCTCAACATTTCACCAAAAGTAGAATAATTCTATTCCAGGCTAAAAATATCGATCTGAACAGCGCTCTCTGGCTCCAGACTGAAGAGGGGTTTAAACGCTCCGTTTCCATCACTGAGGGGGTTTTATACTAAATATTACAGCTGTATCGGGATCAAATCACAGGAAAGGAGAAAAAGACAGGCAGTGAAAAAGGAAATGAAGTGAAAGAAAGAGTTACTGCGCTAACCTAGCTAGCGTGTAGCGCACAACGGCTATGCTAAATACGACGTTTCTACAATGCTACAAGTCTACACAGTGTGTTTATTGTCAACTGCATCACTTCATTCAAACACGGATTATTGTTGACTGTAAACAGTCCATTTGGAAATGTAATAGATTATTCATTCATTCATTCATTCATTCATTCATTTTCTAGCGCTTTATCCGATCTTCCCTCGGGTCACGGGGAGTCTGTGTCTATCTCAGGCGTCTATGGGCATTAAGGCAGGATACACCCTGGATGGAATGCCAACCCATCACACACACACACACACACACACACACACACACACACACACACACACACACACACACACACACACACTCACACACACACACACACACCACACACACTCACACACACACACACACACACACACACACCACACACACACACACACACACACACACACACACACACACACACACACACACACACACACACACACACACACACACACTCACACTCACACACACTCACACACACACACTCACACAACACACCACACACACACACACACACACACACACTCAACACACACACACACACACACACACACACACACACACACACACACTCACCACACACACACACACACACACACACACACACACACACAGCACACACACGCACACACACACACACACTCACGCACACACACACACACACACCACGCACCACACACAGAACGACACACACACACACACACCACACTCACACACTACACACACTCACACACACACACACACACACTCACACACACACACTCACACACACACACACACACACACACACACACACACACTCACACACACTCACACACACACTCACACACACTCACACTCACACACACACACACACTCACTCACACTCACACACTCACACACTCACACACACACACACACACACTCACACTCACACCACACACACACACACACATTCACACAAGCCCCCCAGGCTTTCACACTCTTAGGGACCAATTTTTCCAAGGTGCCAATCAACCTACCGTGCATGTTTTTGGACCGGGGGAGGAAACCGGAGAACCCGGAACCCGGAGAAAAAATCCCCTGAGGCACGGGGAGAACATGCACAAACTCCACACACACATGGCTGAGACGGGAATCGAACCCGGACCCTGGCGGTGTGAGGAGAACATGATAAACACTAAACCACCGTGTCGCATTGTAATAGATTATAAATGACCCTATTCAAAATGTCATAAGTAGTAGACTTTTTAAAAGTGAGTGCTTTTTGATTAATTTCGTTTTTGTCCACTAGGTGGCGCATTCTAGGGAAAATACATGTCAAAACTCTCTGAAATTTTTTAAATATTTTGTAAAATTGATCTGCATCAGAATTAAAATGATTTTTGTGAAAAAACATCGCCGTAAGTAATTTAACTAAACATGGGATATTCCCTAAAGAAAATGTAAGTGATGTTTGCCTGTGTAAACTCCAGCTCCGGGCCATGCGGCAGTCACATGATCACGAGCGACTCCATCTCACCTACGAGTGGATGTGTCACATGTGCATGTCGGGCGAACACGGGGCCGAACAGCGGAGCGACAAATTTCCCCATTCATTCTCTATGGGGCCGGAATATCACGGATTTCCTGAAATTCCGAACGTGTGTGGGATTTGGGAGGTATATGATGGTGATCCACTCCGGACCCCCTACGAGTGGATTTGTCATACGTGCATGTCGGACGCTCACAGCCCCGAACTGTGAGGCACAAAATTTCAACCCCATTCATTTTCTATGGGGAAAAAATTCCCGCTTTTTGGCCCCGGGTTCGGAATTCCGCGGGGGGATTCCTTATAAAAGTAACAGCGCACCTCACACCATCGACACGCACGATATGAGGTACGATTCGTGAGGTATGACCTATGAGGTGTGACCTCATATCGTATGACTTCACCCATTCGGAATTTCAGGAAATCCACGACATTCCGGCCCCATAGAGAATGAATGGGGAAATTTGACGCTCCGTCATTCGCCGCGTGTTCGCCCGACATGCACATTTGACATATCCACTCGTAGATGAGATGGAGTCGGTCGCGATCATATGACCCGCTTGGAATTCTGGGAATTCTGCATCGTTCAGGCCCATACAGATGAATGGGGAAATTTTTGACGCTCCGATGTTCGGTCGTATCGGCGTATCCACTCGTCCGGGGCGTCGAGGACATCGCACTGATATGACAATTGGTCTGAAAAACCACAGGGAATTATGGGTAATAGCGGCAAATTCGTTTTTTTGGCCCAGGACGATTTTTTTCCATCAGAAAGCATCACTCACATTTTCTTCAGGAAACGTCAAACGTCTTGTGTTGTAATTAAATTCCCCAAACACTGTATATATGTTAACAAAGTGTTAACGTTTAAGATGAAACTTTACAGCCGGTTATAAAACTGTAGACAGAATAAAAGCGCATTACAACAACGGAATACTTTTGTAGCGTTTTTTTTTTTCCGATTTTATTTCGATTCCGGAAAACATAAACAAGTCTGCCGATTTTCTAACACTATATTCAGAGCTCAAAGGTCAAAAGTCTGGGGTTATTATATATAAATATACATACGTAGATATTTTTCGTACGAAGAAGGATTTCCGGGGACGGCTGTAAATTGTTATGCGCTTTATCTTCACAGCTTCAGTACAAAGCCAAAAAATCGCTCATTTTCAAACGCAAACGCAAATTCTTTTAGCCGAGAGATTCCCTGAAGCTACACAACCCCTGGCCTGGGCCAGATGTGAGCTGTACATGTGGATTTGTATGTTGAAAGACGTTTGTCGGCGGCGTTGCGTCTCCTGCGGGACGTTTTGAGGAACAGGACTTCCTGAGCCAGAGGCAGGGTTTCGATGGCTGAACTATAATTATAACCTCCAGCACCGGGAGCACAATTTGAGTAGGAAGTCTGTCTGCGGTCCAGAAATTATCATCTTCTGCATTTTCATTAGGTGGGAAAGGTTCCTGGAGTTCTCCAAACCCACCGCTGCTCGGTCTAAAGGTCCGGGTGCAAAGCAACAGGAACTGTTTTTATTTTCATCATTTATTAAACACTAATGTCAGATTTTCTTCAGATTTATGTTGAAAAATGGTTTTTTTTTGGAGTTTGGCTGCTGTTTTTATTTTTTTTTTATATTTGTACATTTTTTCGAGTGTAAAAAGTTTGTTATTTATTGCTGAGAATTTGAATGCTCTGCTGGAAGCCACTTTAATTGACATTTTGTTGGAATTGGGAAATAAATGAATGTGCATTTTAAAGTGGTGTTCTGTATGTGTTTAAAACATTCATTATTCTGTATGTGGAGGTCAAACGGAGGTCATTCAGGGAACTATAACGCATTACGTGTTATCATACGAGATACAGATACTCACTGACTTCAGTACTTTACTAAGTGTGCAGAATCAGTACTGTACATGTGGGTGTCAGGGGGAGGGGCATTTAGGTTTAAGGGGTGTGAATATTTATGAGCGCTTTGCCGCTGATTTTACACACCAAGAACTGAGTGAGACACCTGAAAGAGTGAGACACCTGATGGGGGTGAGGCAGCTGAGGGAGAGAGTCAGTGAGACATGTGAGTGAGTGAGTTAGTGAGAGACCTGAGTGACTGAGACATGTGACTGAGTGAGACATGTGACTGAGTGAGACATGTGACTGAGAGAGTGAGACATATGAGTGAGTGAGACACCTGAGTGAGTGAGACATGTGAGTGTGTGAGACTGACATGTGAGTGAGTGAGTGAGTGAGACATGTGAGTGTGTGAGACATGTGAGTGAGTGAGACACCTGAGTGAGTGTGTGTGAGGCATGTGAGTGTGTGAGACATGTGAGTGAGTAAGTGAGTGAGACATATGAGTGAGTGAGACATGTGAGTGAGTGAGACATGTGAGTGTGTGAGACGTGAGTGTGTGAGACATGTGAGTGTGTGATACATGTGTGTGTGAAACATGAGTGAGTGTGTGAGACCTGAGTGTGTGAAACATGTGAGTGTGTGAGATGTGAGTGTGTGTGTGAGACCTTAGTGTGTGAGACATGTGAGTGTGTGAGACATGTGTGTGTGTGAGAGACATGAGTGCAGTGTGTGAGATGTGAGTGTGTGAGACATGTGAGTGTGTGAGACATGAGTGGTGTGAGACCTGAGACATGTGACATGTGAGTGAACATGTGAGTGAGTGAGACATGTGAGTGAGTAAAACATGTGAGTGTGTGAGACATGTAAGTGAGTGAGTGAGACACCTGAGGGTGAGTGAGTGATGACTGGTGAGTGAGACAAGTGAGTGAGTGAGACACCTGAGTGAGTGAGACATGTGAGTGAGTGAGACACCTGAGTGTGTGAGTGAGTGTGTGAACATACTGACGTGTGAGTGAGGCATGTGAGTGTGAGTGAGCGTGTGAGACATGTGAGTGAGTGACAGTGAGTGTGAGACATTTGAGTGTGAGACATGTGTGAGTGAGAGTGATGTGAGACACCTGAGTGTGTGAGACATGTGAGTGTGGGAGTGAGTGAGTGAGACACTGAGTGAGTGAGACACAGTGACTGTGAGAACTGAGTGATGTGAGTGACTTGTGATGTGAGATGTGAGTGAGACAGTGAGTGAGTGTGAGACACTGAGTGAGACAGTGAGTGTGTGAGACATGAGTGAGTGAGTGAGTGAGTGAGACAGTGGTGTGAGTGAGACAGTGTGAGTGAGACTGAGTGAGTGAGACATGAGTGAGTGAGACAGAGTGTGTGAGAGTGAGTGAGTGAGGACAGTGAGTGTGAGGAGTGTGAGTGAGACGGACCTGAGTGTGTGTATGTGAGAATTGTGAGTGAGACACCTGAGTGAGTGTGACCTGAGTGTGACATGTGAGACATGTGAGTGTGTGACATGTGAGTGAGTGAGACATGTGAGTGTGTGAGACATGTGAGTGTGTGAGACATGTAAGTGAGTGAGAGACATGTGAGTGAGTGAGACACCTGAGTGTGTAAGGCATGTGAGTGAGTGAGACATTTGAGTGAGTGAGACACCTGAGTGCGTGAGACATGTGAGTGAGTGAGACATGTGAGTGAGACAGTGAGTGAGTGAGACAGTGAGTGTGAGTGAGACATGTGAGTGAGAGTGAGACATGTGAGTGAGTGTGAGTGAGTGTGTGAAACATGTGAGTGTGTGAGACAGTGTGTGAGTGAGTGTGTGAGTGACAGTGAGTGAGACATGAGTGAGTGAGTGAGACTGAGTGAGTGAGTGAGTGAGTGAGTGAGACATGTGTGAGTGAGTGAGACTGAAGGAGTGAGTGAGTGAGTGAGTGAGACATGTGAGTGAGTGAGACACCTGAGTGAGTGAGTGAGTGAGTGAGACACTGAGTGAGTGAGACATGTGAGTGTGAGTGAGTGTGTGAGACTGAGTGTGTGAGACTTAGTGTGTGAGACATGTGAGTGTGAGTGAGACATGTGAGTGAGTGTGAGACATGTGATGTGAGTGATGTGAGTGTGAGACACTGAGTGAGTGAGTGAGTGTGAGACATGTGAGTGAGTGAGTGAGTGAGTGAGACAGGTGTGAGTGAGAGTGAGTGTGTGAGACATGTGAGTGAGTGAGACATGTGAGTGAGTGTGTGAGACATGTGAGTGTGTGTGAGTGAGTGAGTGAGTGAGACATGTGAGTGAGTAGTGACATATGAGTGAGTGAGACTGAGTGAGACCATGTGAGTGAGTGAGTGAGTGAGTGAGACATGTGAGTGAGTGAGACACCTGAGTGAGTGAGACATGTGAGTGAGTGAGACATGTGAGTGTGAGTGACACCTGTGAGACATGTTGGTGAGTGAGACATGTGAGTGAGTGAGACACATGTGAGTGTGTGAGTGAGTGAGACATGTGAGTGAGTGAGACACCTGAGTGAGTGAGACATGTGACACGTGATGTGAGTGTGTGAGACATGTGAGTGAGTGAGACACATGTGAGTGTGAGTGTGTGAGACATGTGTGTGAGCCATGTGAGTGTGTGAGACATGTGAGTGAGTGAGTGACCTGAGTCGTGAGTGAGTGATACATGTGAGTGAGTGAGACATGTTGGTAAGTGAGGCATGTGAGTGAGTGAGACATGTGGGTGATGAGTGAGACATGTGAGTGAGTGAGACATGTGATTGAGTGAGACACCTGAGTGAGATAGACATGTTGGTGAGTGAGACATGTGAGTGAGTGAGACGTGACGTGATGATGAGTCAGTGATGAGACATGTGAGTGAGTGAGACATGTGAGTGATGTGAGTGTGTGTGAGACATGTGATGTGAGTGTGAGAGTGACATGTGGGTGAGTGAGACATGTGGGTGAGTGAGACATGTGAGTGAAGTGGAACATGTGGGTGAGTGAGACATGTGAGTGTGTGAGACATGTGAGTGAGTGAGACATGTGGGTGAGTGAGACATGTGAGTGTGTGAGACATGATGGGTGAGTGAGACATGTTGGTGAGTGAGACATGTGAGTGTGTGAGACACGTGAGTGAGTGAGACATGTGAGTGTGTGAGACATGATGATGGTGAGTGAGACACATTATCAGTAGATTACAGCAGGGATTGAGAATGAAGGTGTTTTTCTGAACCTGAGGGACACGTTAACATCTTACTTCCCCACATTAACATCTTATGTGTGTCCTTATCACCACGCAGCACACACACACACACACACACACAGACACACACACACACAGCACACACACACACACACACACACGACACACAACACACACACAGACACACGCAGCAACACACAAAACACACACACACACATTCTTTTCTGTCGATCCTCCCGGGTCTGCGTCGTGTCCCCCTCACTGCCTCACTTCGGGTTTGGTCTCACGCCCAGTTCTGATTAAATCAAGCTGTTTTTCTACAGTCAGAGTAAGGCCCAAAATACACACACACAAACCCACACATACACACACACACACAACACACACACACACACACACACAGGCACACACACACACACACACACCACACACACACGGACACACGGACACATATATATTATATATATATATACATATATATATATCTATATAAAAATATATATATATATATCATATATATACAACACAATACCACAAACACCACACACACACACAAACACACACACACACACACACAACACACACACACACACACACACACACACACACACACACATAAACACACACACACACACACACACAACACACACACACACACAGAGAGATGAGACACACTGCCACTTCGAGAGAGAGGACGAGAGAGAATCTAGTATAGATCATACGGCAGAGAGATAGACACAGATACACACACACACACACACACACAGTTTACCACACAGATACACACACAGGACACATACAACACAACACACACACACACACACATATACACACACACACACACATACACACACACAAACACACACACACATACACACCAAACACATACAGAAACACAAACACACACACACACACATACACACACACACACACACACACACACACAGATACACACACATACATACACACACACACACACACACACACACAGATATACACACACATATATACATACACACATACATACAACACACACACACACACATTACACACAGATACACACACAGGTACATACAGACACACACATTTTACATACACACACACACACACACACATACATACACACGCAGAGGAGCAATGACACACTGTTCCACTTGAGACACACACGCACGCACACACAGACACACACACATACATACACACATATACACACACATACACACACAGACATACACATACACACAGATACACACACACACACGCACAGGCACATACAGACACACACCCATACATACACAACATATACACACAACATACACACACATACATACACACAGATACACACACACACACACAGGCACATACAGACACACATATACATACACATACACAACACACATACACACAAGATACACACACACAGGCACATACAGACACACACACAATACATACACACACACATATACACACACAGACCACACACTATACAGATACACACAGATACACACACATACACACACAGGCACATACAGACACACACATACACACAGATACACACATATACACACATACACACAGATACACACACACACACACACACAGGCACATACCAGACACCACACATACATACATACACACATATACACACACCACATACACACACACACACTCTCTCTTCTCACACACACACACATACAAACACCACAGAGGATCAATGACACACACTGTTCCACTTGAGACACACACACACACACACACACACACACACACACACTGCTGCTCTACACACTGAGAGGGAAACTGAAGGCGGGAGAAAAACACATAAATCTAAATCAGAGTCGAGGACGTGAGGAAAAGTCCCTCCGTCTCCCAACACATTCCTCATGAACTCCGCTAAAGACGGGGAAAAGGTCGTGACACGGGAAACTCTGAGCACGCTCTGAGGAACAACAACACCGACACTACCTGTACACACACACACACACACACACACACACACACACACACACGTACACACACACCAGACAATTTCCAGCTTCCTCACTTACTGAAAGCAATAACACGTCTTCAAAGACCAATCAAAATGAAAGAAAGAAATTTCATATCATGAAAGAGAGAGAGAGAGAGAGAGAGAGAGAGAGAGAGAGAGAGAGAGAGAGAGAGTGGAAAAAAAAGAGAGAGAGTAGAGACAGGGTGTAAAAGATACAGTCAGCTGTACAGACCGACTGATGTACATGAAAAGAAAGAAGAAAGAGACAGAAAAGAGAAAAGAGACACAAACAGACAGGTGTAAATTAATAGACAGACAGACATGTGTAAATTAATAGACAGACAGACAGACAGACATGTGTAAATTAAGACAGACAGACAGACTAGGTGTAAATTAATAGACAGACAGACTGGTGTAAATTAAGACAGACAGACAGACAGACTGGTGTAAATTAAGACAGACAGACTGGTGTAAATTAAGACAGACAGACAGACATGTGTAAATTAATAGACAGACAGACAGACAGACAGACTGGTGTAAATTAATAGACAGACAGACTGGTGTAAATTAAGACAGACAGACAGACATGTGTAAATTAATAGACAGACAGACAGACAGGTGTAAATTAAGACAGACAGACAGACAGACTGGTGTAAATTAAGACAGACAGACAGACATGTGTAAATTAATAGACAGACAGACAGACAGACAGAGGTGTAAATTAAGAGACAGACAGACAGACAGACTGGTGTAAATTAAGACTGACAGACAGACAAACTGGAGTAACTTAATAGACAGACAGACAGATTGGTGTAAATTAATAGACAGACAGACAGACAGACAGACATGTGTAAATTAAGAAGACAGACAGACAGACATATGACTGGTGTAAATTAAGACAGACAGACAGACCGACTGGTGTGTAAATTAAGACAGACAGCCAGACAGACTGGTTTGTAACTTAATAGACAGACAGACAGATTGGTGTAAATTAATAGACAGACAGACAGACAGACAGACTGGTGTAAATTAAGACAGACAGACAGACAAAGAGACAGACTGGTGTAAATGAAAAGAGAGGTAGACAGTAAGACAGGTGAAGAAATTCACTTTTTTACTTTCTTCTTATTCCTTTCTTTCTTTCTTTCTTTCTTTCATTCTTTTTCTTGCTCTCTCAGCCTTGTGCATGTTCTGTCTCCAAAAAATCTACATATAATTACAGTACATTCAGTTATAATGACTCTCAGAAATGTTAAACATCCTTAAACACACACACACAAACACACACACACACACACTCACACACACACACACACACACACACACACACACACACACACACACACACACACACACACACACACACACAGAGGGTATATGAATGCATGCTGCATACACACATACTAATTATAACGGATATACGTTACACTCATTACAACTCAGTAACCTTAAACCACACACACACACACATGCACGCATGCACACACACACACACACACACACACACACACACACACACACACTCTGCTTTTCTTCTTGGCCTCTGCGGTCTCTCAGTGTGGGTGTTTGGGTTTACAGATCCAGTAAGAGTGTGTGTGTGTGTGTGTGGTGTGTGGTGTGTGTGTGTGTGTGTGTGTGTGTGTGTGTGTGTGTGAGATCTCAGTGAATGTGCTTCTGATTAAGTTGCTTAATTACAGCTGTAAAAACAATGTTGCTCTAAGCCTCAGAATTGCAGTGTGTGTCAGAGATGATTATCCCGTACTGGACAGCGACCATTGTTCTGTAGCGTCTCTCTCTGCTATATCTCTAGCTCTCTGCTCTCTCTGCTCTCTCTCTCTGATCTCTCTCTGGCTCTCTCTCTGCTCTATCTCTGCTCTCTCTCTCTCTGCTCTCTCTCTCTGGCTCTGCTCTGCTCTCTCTCTCTCTCTCTGCTCTCTGCTCTCCTCTCTATCTCTCTCTCGCTCTGCTCTCTCTCTCTCTGCTCTCTCTCTCTCTGCTCTCTCTCTCTCTCTGCTCTCTCTCTCTCTCTGCTCTCTCTCGCTCTGCTCTCTCTTCCCTTCCAAGTGCACTTCCTGAAAATATCCTATCTGCAGACTTTAAGGGACCAAACTCCGCTACTCTTTCCTGCTCTATTCAAACCTTTTCCAGCCAGAAACCTCCACATTCCTGCCTCTTCCACAGTCATTCGTCCACTCGTCCACAGTCGACTCGTCCACAGTCATTCCTGCCTCACATTAAACCTCACATTCCCACTTCCTCTGGAATTATTCCATCCTTCCACAAACACATTTTTTGTCTCCGATGGTACAATTCCTGCGTCCCACTGACCCACTCTGCGTCCCACTGACCCACTCCTGCCTCCCACTGACCCACTCCTGCCTCCCACTGACCCACCCTGACCCACTCCTGCTTCCCACTGACCCACTCCTGCTCCCCTGACCCATTCCTCCCACTGACCCACTCCTGCCTCCCACTGACCCACTCCTGCCTCCCACTGACCCACTCCTGCGTCCCACTGACCCACTCCTGCCTCCCACTGACCCACTCCTGCCTCCCACTGACCCACTCCTCCCTCCCCTGACCCACTCCTGCACTGACCCACTGACCCTGCTCCCACTGACCCATTCCTCCCACTGACCCACTCCTGCCTCCCACTGACCCACTCCTGCTTCCCACTGACCCACTCCTGCCTCCCACTGACCCACTCCTGCCTCCCACTGACCCACTCCTGCTTCCCACTGACCCACTCCTGCCTCCCACTGACCCACTCCTGCGTCCCACTGACCCACTCCTGCCTCCCACTGACCCACTCCTGCTTCCCACTGACCCACTCCTGCTTCCCACTGACCCACTCCTGCCTCCCACTGACCCACTCCTGCTTCCCACTGACCCACTCCTGCTTCCCACTGACCCACTCCTGCCTCCCACTGACCCACTCCTCCCTCCCACTGACCCACTCCTGCCTCCCACTGACCCACTCCTGCCTCCCACTGACCCACTCCTGCCTCCCACTGACCCACTCCTGCGTCCCACTGACCCATTCCTGCTTCCTACTGACCCACTCCTGCCTCCTGACCCATTCCCTCCCACTGACCCACTCCTGCCTCCCACTGACCCACTCCTGCTTCCCACTGACCCACTCCTGCGTCCCACTGACCCACTCCCAACTCATTGGCACAAATAACACTTGCTTACCATTCCCATTTCCCAGTTATCCCTTTTTTTTTAATCTCTTCTATAACATTCATGTTTTCCACGGATCATTTCCCACCTTCTTTGGACCAATTCCTGTCTGTTCTGGAAACATTTTCCACAAGCAGAACCATTCCTGCCTTCCGATCCCGATTACCAGTGAACAATTCCCTCCACTTCCACAATCACTTATTGGAAGCATTTCAACCTCTTAGGGATTCATTCCTCCTCTCCCAGAATCATTCCCATTTCCCATCAAACCATTCCAAACACTTCTCTCGTTTCTCCCATTCCTCCTCCCGTGTCTTCCGTGGACACATCCCATTCCTGCATCCCATGGAACCATTCCAGCACACTTCCACAATCATTCCTGCATCCCATGGAACCATTTTCCACAATTTCATTAAAACTATTTTTTTTACACAGAAACAGAAGATTGTCAGGTGTAAGTATATGTTTTTCCTGATGAGACTAAAGTGTGTGTGTGTGTGTGTGTGTGTGTGTGTGTGTGTGTGTGTGTGTGTGTTCTGGTGGATCAGACTGGGTGGTCTTTCCTGCATCCAGCTCCTTCTCTGTTTCTGATGAAAAAACTGCCACACACTTACTTACTCACACACTTACTTACTCACACACACACACACACACACACACACACACACACACACACACACACACACACACACTAAGGGACAGACATGCGTCTCTCTCTCTCTCTCTCTCACACACACACACACACACACACACACACACACTCCGGCACACAGCTCATCAGGCTCAGAGACAAAATGTCAGGCATGAATAAGTGCACAGAGACTTGTTGACCTGTTTCCAAGTCCTGCTTAAATGGCCTCTTAAAGTTACTCACACACACACACACACACACACACACACACACACACACACACACACACACACACACACACACACACACACACACACAAACACACAGAAACACAGCCAAATGTCACAATTTTTCCCTGAAGTGAATACAAGGAATGAAAAGGCGATTGTGGTCGTCATGATGCATCAAAGCCAGGAATGGGCGTGGCCTAAGATTTGTGGGCGGAGATTGTCCGTTATGTCAGTTTACCAAAAGTGCTGATTCACCGTCACTCTTTATAATCTGTCATTATTTGAAACGTTTGTTGTTTGTTGACGTCGGATGTTTGTTGACGTGTGTTTGAGAAATGAAGTGGCGGTGGAGAGCGATGATGGGACGCGTTGTCCTGGTGGCCGTGTTCGTAGGCTGGGATGTGTGGAGGGAAGAGTAGTTGGTATTAGATGCAGCACTCGACTTGACGGCTCCCACCAAAGGGCATCCTCCAGGTGCACTAGTCCTCCTGAATCAGAGCCCCAGGCAGTTTGGAGTAAAATTCTTGGCATACGCTGGAATGTCAAGGTTGCTGTGCGCTGGAAAGTGTTGCCCAGGGCCATAACCTTCACAATCAATGAGGTGCTCCAGATGAAACCTTCTGCAACATGAGGTGTGTGGACCTGACCTGACCTTCTCGTTTCAGAAGTGACATGGGTGATGTTAGTGGACATTGGAAATGTGTTTATGGTTAACTGGGAGATTTCTCTCCAATGATACGCCACTGGAAGTCTTTAGGAAAACAATTATCTCCTGATTGCTCCTTCTCGGGTCCGCCAATGCTTCCGGGGAAGTAACAATAACGGAGTTTGTAGGGTACAGGAAGAGGAAAGCCGGCAGGACGAGATGATTATTATTAGGACGGCCTAATTGGACTCTGGGAGGTCTGGGATGAAGTATATCACATGGTGGGACTGAAGCAAGGGAACCGACACGACCTCCTCCGGAACAATTCCTGCTCCCCCCCCCAAAAAAAACCCATTCCTACCTCTGATGGTCCATTTCCACCTGCCATGGACACATTACTATCTCCCAGTTAATGCATTCCTGCTTCCCACTGAACCATTCCAGATATCCACTGTATCCATTCCCATCTCCGTACTTCCCATCGCAACGATCCACTCCCGCTTTAATCTGCAACATCTTTCCCTTCCAGTTACTTCTCACTGATACCTTTCAATTTCCCCATGAACTCAATCCCACCTCTCACCCGCCCAATTCCCACTCCCACTACCCACCTCCCACTGACCATTCACACCTCCCACTGACCCACCTGACCCATTCCCACCTCCCACTGACCCATTCCCACCTCCCACTGACCCATTCCCACTAAACATTCCCACTGCACCCACTAACCCATTTCACAACTCCCATTAACCCATTTCCCACACCCATTCCCACAACTCCCACTGACCCATTCCCACCTCCCACTGACCCATTCACAACTCCCACTGACCCATTCCCACCTCCCACTGACCCATTCCCACCTCCCACTGACCCATTCCCACCTCCCACTGACCCATTCACAACTCCCACTAACCCATTCCCACCTCCCACTGACCCATTCCCGCCACCCACTGACCCATTCACAACTCCCATTAACCCATTCCCACCTCCCACTGACCCATTCCCACCTCCCACTCACCCATTCCCAACTCCCATTAAACCATTCCCATTTCCCACCTCCCACTGACCCATTCCCAACTCCCATTAAACCATTCACAACTCCCATTAACCCATTCCCACCATTCCCTGACCCATTCATTCCCAACTCCCATTAAACCATTCACACCCAACCATTCCCACTGACCCATTCACTAACCATTCCCACTCCCATTAAACCATTCACAACTCCCATTAACCCATTCCCACCTCCCATTGACCCATTCACTCCCAACTCCCATTCCCAACCCATTCACAACTCC